>CAIGRO010168494.1:0-11028 GCA_903798355.1 Fraxinus baroniana
GAAAACAAATGTTTTTCCAAGAAATTCAGTGACGTTTACATCCTTCTTCTGTGTCTCCCCAAAAAAAGTTGGCAAAAAGGGCATGCATTTGTTTAACAATTTTAATGGGGGGAGTGACCACAGAAAATAAGTAGATGGGGATGGAACTTAGTACAAACTTGATAAGAGTTAGTTTGCCGCCTATTGATAGGAGCTTACCTTTCCATCCCGCTAATTTCTTCTTGATTTTATCAAGCACGGGAGTGAACATGGAGGAGACTGGTTTTCTGTTATGAAGAGGGGATCCAAGATAAGTGAAGGGGGGTGAATATTCTTTGAAGCCAGTGATAGATTCTATGATACGCTTTCTTGAAGTGGCAACACATTTATGGACTATGAAAGAACTCTTACCCATATTAATGAGCTGTCGAGATATAACTTCATAACGTCGAAGAAATTCCATCAAGTTATGAAGGTTACGACGAGTGCCGTTAGTAAACACCAAGAAGTCATCAGCATAAAGGAGGTGAGATATGGGAGTACATNAATAAGCTGTCCAAAAATAGCTTCATAACGTCGAAGAAATTCCATCAAGTTATTAAGGCTACGATGAGTGCCGTTAGTAAACACTAAGAAGTCATCTGCATAAAGGAGGTGAGATATGGGAGTACATGTAGATGGAACTTGGTAAGGAGCAGTGCTACCATCCGCCAACAGATTTGTAAGACCCCTACTAAGTGGCTCTTCACTGAGAATGAATAAAATAGGTGATAATAGGTCACCTTGCTTGAGACCACGAGATGGAGTGAAGAAACTAGTGAGGATACCATTAATTTTAATAGAAAACCGTGGTGAAGTGATAGCATTCTTAATAAGCGAAATCTAGGGATCTGCAAATCCAAACGCTCTCAACACTTCTAACAAATAGTTCCAAGAGACCCTATTGAAAGCCTTAGCCATGTCCACTTTCATAATCACATTGGCACCACAGGAACTCTTATTAAGATTATGAACTAACTCTAAGATATCATCCTGCCAGTGACAAAAATTCATAGAAATTAATTTCGGAAGAATCGAAATCAAGCGATTGGCGACCACTTTGGATATGATTTTGTAAAAAACCTGACATAGACTAATTGGTCTTTAGTCAAGGAAGGTCTTGGGGTTTTCATATTTCGGCACCAAAGTAATGATAGATGCCTCCAAAGCATCATTAATTCGTGGACAGCCTCTACAACATCTTCAGCTACCACATGCCAAGCATGTATAAAAATAGATGAAGTAAAGCCATCAGGGCCCGGGGCAGAGTCTTCAGGAATAGCCTTAACAGCAACAAGAATTTCTGCTTCAAAGACCTCCTTCAAAAGCAAGTCATTATCAGAACCGGTCACTAATCTAGGAATAAGAGATATCATATCCCCATAATTAGCAGCAGTAGTATCCTCTGCTTTGAGATGGTTTTTAAAAAAATCAATGGCAGCATCCTGCATATCTTTTTGGGTAGTAAGGACACCGGTCTCTGTAGTGATGCTATGAAGAATGGCTTTTGATCTCCTTTTGTCTAGCAGTAGCATGAAAGAAAGCAGTGTTTTTATCCCCACGAGCCAACCATTTAACCCGTGACTGCTGCTTCTTATAATTTTCCTCATGCAGTAAGAGTCTATCTAATTCACAATTAGAAGTAGCGAGATTAGCATTCAAAGTATGATCAGATTGAACGTTGTTCTCTAGGATAAGAATTTTATCTCTAATGTCATTGATTTTTTGATTAATTTTCCCAAAGACAACTTTATTCCATATTTTAAGATCGGCCTTTAATCTCTCCAATTTAAACTTTGTTCCATAGTTTAAGATCAACCTTCAATCTCTTCAATTTATAAGAAATGCGAGCTAAACCAAAAAGAGGGCAAGGTCTCGTCTAGGATTCAGCTACCATAGGAATCAAGGTTGAATGTTGAAGCTACATTTTTTGAAAACGAAAGCTAGTAGGACCTCTGTTATTATCATCCTTAGTGCTGATAAGAAGTGGAGAGTGGTCAAAATGATTATGCTCAAGATGAACGACCATGAACTGTTTCCAATAAATATAAAATTATGATATGTTCAAATAATCAAAACAATTAAATTTTTTGGTAGAACTGAACCGCTGTATTTGATTTGGTTATGATTTGATTTAGTTTGACTAGAACATTTTGTCGACCGTTAGAATTGAAGTGGAGTAGTAGAATTCTAATTAAAATATGATTATAATTTATCTTTTTGAAAAATAACTAAAGATTCCAACTTAACTCATCCACACATTGTAGTAAGATAGAAATTGACTTTGGTTGTAAATTATTTAAAATCCTATTTATCTTCGTTTTCTTTCGATTAGGTCTAACTTAATGTGAGTTTATCCAAAACAACATTTTATTGAGTCACTTCTAATTAATTACAAGTTACAAAAAGAGTCCAATATTAATATACTAAATCCGCTCTATCAATATTTTATTTGACCCAAAATAATAAGCTATATATACTACTTATATCATTTTAATCCCTCAACTTTTCAAATTATAGAAATAAAGGCATTTAGGTCAAGAATCCTCCTCATCAAATAATTCTATTTTATAAAAAAATTTGGTCATTACAATTACTTAGTTCATAAGTAAGAAATGTAATATGTGATGGTCTATTTGTAATAAAAATATTTGTATCTCTTTAATTACTGACGATCACTGATGATTTAAGATTCAATTATATATAATTTGTAACTCACAATCACAACTAATTGTTAACAAATTGTCAAGACATGAATCTACGGAGTTTATTATTTAATCTATTAGAGTATTAATTCAATTAAATAATATATCTTGCCATAAATAAGATGCATCAATCATATTAAAAGTGTCTATATCCAAAATCGATTGAACTTATGGCATGACACTTACAACATTTGTAGAAGCTAGGCATGGCCCTTATTGATCTGTTCGTTAACCATCATAATCATGAAATTCTATGACCCATAAGCTGGGCTGTGAAATCTTTTAATTGTACTCAAATTGAGAATTCTCAGCAGGACTTGATTGGTAGTGCACCTTGGGGTCTTGAACTGGCTCAATGCTGCACCATTTGCTATGAAATTTTCCATAATCTTTTTAAAAGTCCCTTTCTCCACGATGCGAAGTTCAAGAGGTCCAATTGAATTCCTTCTTCTAGACACAACGTATCCATGATCAATAAATGAAGCATCCATTTCTCTACAACATTCTTCAAGAACCCTTTCTTCAACTTCTCCTTTGATTTCCCAGTAAATTATGTAATGGCCTGGGTTATTCGCGACCTCAGCATAGCTCGTGAAATCAACTAGCTCGGCTCTTGCTTTTCTCAGTATTTGGGAACCCTTTTCAACCACCAGTTGAAGGTCGTTTTCAGTGTTCTTGTCTATATTTATAGTTAAGATTAGCTTTCTCCTGCATATGAAGTTGAGTTTGGGAGTGTTTCTGTGGAAACCAACCACTTCTACCACATCTCCTAATCTATACCTGTAAAGCCCTGCATGCATTGAAGAAGTTAGGGATTTAAAGAAATTATCAATGACAAATACATGGTATAAGAATAAAGTTTTGGACAATTATATGTAAATTTCCAAATTCCCTTTCTGAAGTTAATATATTTCTCATCTTAATTGATTGATGACATCAAGATAAAGCTAGGTGTCGCGAATATCCATTCTTGAGATTGTTCGGACATTTAGTTCTTGTTTGAACCTTATTATTCAATTGTTTTTCCAAACTTATTTTCAATTACACATTCTCCTAATTAAATATTTTTGTTCATAAATCCAAAAAAGTTTTTCGTACTTTGTCTATCCAACTTCAAAAGAAAAGTACTAGGTCCCAACCCGATGTGTAAGATGTTGTAGATATAATTTGAGTTAATATATTAGAGAAATAATCAATATTGAAGACTAGATGGTTCATAAAAAATATCAACGTGCCACGAGAACTGAGAAAATGTCTCAAAAGTCTTTTCGTGCAATCTGTATTGCACGTACAAATTATCCTCTAACAAAGAAGACCTAAAATTACCACAAAAAACAGAAATCACAAAATTACCACAATTTATTTTGGACATTATGATGACTTCTAGAACACTTTTCGTCCAGCTCTCTTTTGATTGTATCACATTTGATCTACAAATCTTCTCCTACATATCCGAAGGTTTTTAACCAAAGCCTAACCATTGAAAACGAAATTCATTAATGTTAGAAAGAGACGAGACTTTTGGTGTACTTGTTAGGTCTTGATAGTTTATGATGTAATTGGCGAGTTTGTGAACAAAAAGAACTAAATTTGATAGGTTATAAAAGTCAAGAAGTAGGTTGTAGTTTTCGTATTTGAGTTGTATAGGTTCTGCTGTTCGAGCTTTAAAAGAGGACAAAAAACGGTGCAATTTCGCTAGACTGTCGCTAGGATTTCGCTCAAGCGGCAAAAATATAAACATTTTCGCTAGACTGTCGTCGAATCCTAGCTCGAGCGATAAGTCGTCGCTCAATTGTCGCTGAGCTCTCGCTCAAGCGACAAGGTTAGTCGGGGATTTTTTTAATCGCGATTTCAAGGCTTTTTATCTGTCCATTCAACCCTAACCCTATCTTATAAATACCAAAACGCCACAGAACGTAAATGAGAAGGTTGAAACATAGAGATAACTTAAGAGCTTCATTTTTTCATCTTGCAATTCATTAAGAGATTTCAACCTTCATTGATTTGATTATACCTGGTGGAGAAAATATCAGTTCCAGTTAATCTAAATACCAAGTTTAATGAGTAACGCGGAGTTCTTCAAGAATCCACAGGAGATAGACGAATCCATAAAGTCAGGGTTTAGAGAATCCAGGAGGGCTTTGATATTGCAGTCAAGGAGTTGGTGTAGGAGCTTGCAATCCAATAGGGCTGTCGATTGGAGTCAGGAGTTGGTGTAGGGGCACACAATCCAAGAGGGCTATCAGAATCTCAGTTAGGAGTTGTTACGAGGCACGCAATCTAGGAGGACTGTATTAACTCCAGCCAGGAGGTCAGAAAGTTCGTGTTATTGTCTTGTCTGGTGGACTATGAGTTCGATCGTTTATAGTAGATTTTGACTGAAAAAACGCCTGGAGTTTTTACCCAGTTAGGGTTTCTCTGTGAATATTTCGCGTGTTTTTTTTCTGCTTTATTTACTATTTTCATATTATGCGGTATTCAAACATAGAGTAATTGGAATGTATGTTTAACTATCTGAGATAATTAATTAGTGACTTGTTGTTGGTTAATTACAATTTTTAATTCTCTATTTTTGCTTATTCACCATCTCTAGGTGTAATTTGGGTTGAACGGTGTAAATTTCAATTGGTATCAGAGCCCAATTTCGTTTCTTGACCTATATTATCTGGATGAGTAATTCATTATCCGTCCCGCCATATTTTGATGGCAGTAATTATGTTTACTAGAAGATAATGATGAGAGCCTTTTTAAAATCCATGGATGAGCGTATTTGGCTTAATGTTGTAAATGGTTGGGCTGCACCTAGTTCTACGGTTAATAATGAAATAATCTCCACCCATGTTGCTAATTGGACTATGGTGAACTTAGATGAATGTAACTGGAACAATAAAACCTTAAATACCCTATTTATGACAGTATCCATGGAAGAATTTAAGTGAGTGTCTATGTGTGAGGTAATCAAAGAGGTTTGAGATATTCTATAGACCACACATGAGGGAACTTAGGTGGTTAAGAATTCTAAATTGCATATGTTAACCACTAGATTTAAAGAAATCCGGATGAAGGAAGATGAAACTTTTGATGATTTTTATGTGAGCTTAAATGACATGGTAAATTCTAGCTTTAACTTAGGTGAGAGAATTTCGGAGCCTAAGATAGTCAGAAATTTTTTTAGATCCCTACAAAAAAGGTTTAGATCTAGAGTCACAACAACAGATGAGAGTAACGACTTAGATTCCATTAAGATTGAAGAGTTGGTTGGATCTCTCTAGACTTGTGAACTTACATTAGCTATACCGACAAACGATAAATCATTGGCCTTAAATACTGTGAGGAATAGTCATAGAGAGTCATCGGATTCAGATTCTTGTAATGAAAAGGAGTTAGTTTACCTTACTGAAAAATTTCAAAAAATGTTTAGGAACAAACAAAATCCTCAAGAGAAGCGTATAAATGGTTCTGGTGGATCTAGGAAGAGTTCTAAAACTGTGAGGTGTCATAATTGTAGAGGTTTTGACTACTTTAAGAGTGAGTGCCCTACCAATAGGAGAAGTCTAAATAA
The DNA here is from genome assembly GCA_903798355.1 of Fraxinus baroniana. Classification (NCBI taxonomy): domain Eukaryota; kingdom Viridiplantae; phylum Streptophyta; class Magnoliopsida; order Lamiales; family Oleaceae; genus Fraxinus; species Fraxinus baroniana. The sequence goes on from CAIGRO010168494.1 coordinate 6,286, forward strand.
GGCTATGAATGCTACTCTCACTGATAACGGTTCTAACTCGAACAATCAGAGTAAGAAATCACTCGTGATGAAAGTGGAAAATATATTGTCTTTACTGTTAAAATTAGGAATGAATCTGATAAGGGGAGTGAGAAGGCTGAGAACGTAAGTAGTGGTGAGGATTCTGATAGTGATGAAGATATTCATGAGGCTTATGATAAGATGTATGAGGGGAGTCTTAATATTCTAACTAAAAATAAAGCCTTAAGTATGAGAGTCACGGAGCTTGAGTCGGAAAATGAGAAACTCTTAGCGTACATCCAGGAATCTACCTCAACCTTGAGTAAGTTGAAATCCATGAATGAATCTTTAGATACTCGGGTTAGGAATATCACTAATGAGCTTGAGAAGACATCTATGAGAGTTAATGAGCTAACAACTGAAAAGGAAACCTTAGAAATATAGGTTAAAAATCTTTTGTGTGACCTAGAGCATTCCAAGTATCAACTTCTTGCCTTTTCTAGTGGTTTTATAAAGCTAGATGATATTCTAGGAATGGGTAAACCTACTGATAATAAGGGAGGTCTAGGATATAATATAAATGATCATAATATTGCTAATACGTCCAAGACCACATTTGTTCATGGTACTGACCAGCTTAAACATGTGTCTAACCATAAACCTAAGAATAAGGAATGTGTAGGACGGAGACCTACTATACAACGTAGGACCCTCCAACCTAGGAATAGTTATCAACAATCTCATAACTTTGATCATAGTTTTATCCCTACATGTTTTCATTGCGATGAGTTAGGACACATAATGCCTATGTATTGTCATTTCCTGACGAGAAATAAAAACTGGAACTTAAATAGAAATAAGAATCAGTAGTTTGTTGGTCAGATTGACTTTCTTACTAATCAAGTAAGTAAATTGACAAAGTTAATGACACAGATGACGAGAAATATTCATGTCACTAAGCAAGTTTGGATGAAGAAAAGTTATTTGAAATTTTTTGTAGTAGATTACGATGCTCTTAAAGGTAAGAGAAGTTGCATAGGTAACTGATTATGTGTTTTTGGTACATACTCGTACTTTACCATTGTGTGACATTGATTTATACATGCATTATATTTGTTTATTTGTTTTCTATGAAAAAACTCATGCATATTTTTTTATATTTACTTTTATTTTTATTTTTTTGTGCTTGACATTTTTTGTGTGCATAGTGCATTCATACTTTAAATTAAAAACAACAAAAAATTGAAAAATTGAAAAAAAATAAAAATGTGGGACATTGTTTTTACAACATAATATATAGTGTACTTGATTTTGTTGGTTGTGATCAAGCATGAGTTTAATCGATGCACTGTAACATAGTTTTCATTGTTGGCTTAGGCTATTTATGGAGTACTTAGTATATATGTCTCCATATCTTATCTGCACTGCACTTACATGATATTGTTAGTGAGATTCTATCGTGTGTGAGATTTGTGATGACAATTACATGTTAGTAATGTGACTTTGAACATGAATTGACCTTATTTATTAGACCAAAAATCAAAGTTATCCCCGGTAATAAAAAAAGCTCAATATCTTATGTTCTTCTTCGGAGCCTATTTGATTCGAGCAATTAAGTCTGCGAGATTTCTCATAACCTAATGTATATGGTCAATTGACTTGGATTAACCAGCCTAACTCGCTACATGAGTCATTTTAGTCGCTTAATGGAGAATGCCCTGCACTTAAGATGTGAAAAATAATTATGAGCTTAAAATATTGAAAGTTGTGAAAATAAAATATGCTAAAAGTTAGGGAGAAAAAAGAAATTATGCATATAAAATGAGTATTTTTGTATATGTTCTAATGTGCTTTACTTGGTTTGACTTTTATAAGTAGAGGAATATTCTTATTAGCATGGTGTTTAGCAAGTCATTTATCACAAAATTAAGGTTTGGGATCCTACCAGAGGATTAGTGACACTTTATATATATTGGTCACTTATACAATCTACTCCATATTAACTTAGGTCGTGTATGTGGGTAGGTTTACTATCATTGCTCATACTTATGCATGCTAACAACTGCATTTTTGGGTTATTGTATGTTAATTCTTGACCCCTTGTCATTTTGGGACAAAAAAGGGTCGTAGTACATTTTTTATGATGGAGTATATATTTTTGGATGTATACGATATTTTTTAACTTGACATGATGTATCTTAAATTTTTGACTCAAATGAATTAAATGATAATTTCAGTATTGATAGATTAATTTTTGATGTTTTGTAGTATTAATGTTTCGTTTTAGTATGTTAGGTTGCATTGATATTACGTCTAAATTTAGCTTATGGTATAAAACTGAAATGATGTGTTATGTGTTATAATTGTTTGGATTAATTGCTTGAATTGCTTTTACACTTATTACTATTTCACATACATTTTACATCGAGTATTTCAGTTGTCTATTTCAGGAAACATGTTTTGATAAAGGAAAAGTGGAATTCAATCAAGACGTTAGTGTTTGGTAGTGTAGTCATTGAGTTTGTAATTTTTTTATTACTATATTGACTTTAGATTGTAGTTTTGTCACAAAATGCTAAAGGGGGAGCTTGTTAGTTTTTACAATTTATGATGTAATTGGCAAGTTTGTGAACAAAAATGACTAAATTGGATAGGTTATAAAAGTCAAGGAGTAGGTTGTAATTTTCGTATTTGAGTTGTATATGTTCTAAGGTTCGAGCTTTAAAAGAGGACAAAAAATGGCACCGCAATTTTGCTAGACTGTTGCTAGGACTTCGCTCGAGTGGCAGAATCAGAAACATTTTCGCTAGATTGCCGCCGGGTCCTCGCTCGAGTGACAAGTCGTCTCTCGGTTAGTCGAAATTTTTTTAATCGCGATTTCAAGGCTTTTTATCCAACTCATTCAACCTAATTCTATCATATAAATACCAGAACGCCACATAACGTAAATGAGAAGGTTGAAACATAGAGTGAACTTGAGAGCTTCATCTTTTCATCTTCCAATTCGTTGAGAGATTTCAACATTCATTAATTTGATTACTTGGCGGAGAAAACATCAGTTCCAGTTAATCTAAATACCAACCTTACTGAGGAACACAGAGTTCTTTAAGAATCCATAGGAGATAGATGAATCCACAAAGTCGGGGGTTAGAGAATCCAGGAAGGCTTTGATATTACAATCAAGGAGTTGGTGCAGGAGCGCGCAATCCAGGAGGGCTGTCAGATTGCAGTCATGAATTGGTGTAGGGGCAAGCAATCTATGAGGGCTGTCGAATCTCAGTCAGAAGTTGTTACGAGGCACACAATCCAGGAAGATTGTATTACTTCAGTCAGGAGGTCAGAAAGTTCATATCGTCTTGTCTGGCGGATTGTAAGTTCGATCGTTTATAGTAGATTTTGACTGACATAGCGCCCGAAATTTTTACCCAGTTGGAGTTTCTCCGTGAACATTTCGCGTGTTTTTTTACTGCTTTATTTACCGTTTTCATATTCTGTGGTATTCAAATATAGGGTAATTGGAATGTATGCTTAATTATCTAGAGATAATTCAGTAACTTGTTGTTGGTTAATTATAATTTTTAATTCTGCATGTACACCTATTCACTCCCTCTAGGTGTAGTTTGGGTCGAACTGCGTAAATTTCAATACAATTTCAACCATCCAAGTATAGAGTTTGGGAATTTGTGAAGGTGACGACATGACAGTTCATGGGCATATGGTCCAAGATGTAAAAGATAACATCAGGGAGGACTACAAAAATTTTGGATGGACTACAAAATTTTTATTTGTGTCCAAATATTTTGAGGGCTAGAATTTTTTTTGCCCATTTTGGCTTATATTGAAAGATTGGTTGATCTTATAAACATAAATGGAATATGAAATAGAAGGAATGGCAAAAGGACCGTGTTCATGTGGATTGAAATGTATTAATTTACAGTATTCTATATTCACAAAATTGTGGATTTACAAGTCACTTGTAGTAAATAAGTAAGTTTTAGGGGGTGTTTGAGCCCCATTATTTTTTAAGAACATATTTTGAAATAGTAAATTAATGAAAAATGTTTAGTTAAAAAATAAGGAATTTTTTTATTTTTATTTTCGCGTAATATTATTTTATTGAAAAATGTGTGTTTCAAAAGAAGAGAGATAAATTTGGGAAAAATGGAAATCATACATCCCTTTAACTTAAAGAACATTTTAATTGGCAAAACTTGAAATAAAGAGTTACTTATTATATATGAAAGTAACTCTGCGTCTTACTTCTAAATGTTAAAGATTTTGAAGTAAACAAGCGTGTTTATCAACTTAAGTTTTTGGATGAAGTAGGAAAATGAAGCGTGTCCTAACTTCAACTAAATTGTCACCAAGTTTTAAAAATTGGACATTTGCCTTGGATTAAGAAAATGGATGCCTAAGTACATACTTAAATAAATAAATATGTTTTTTTCTAATAGTTTAACATTTTAGACGAGGAATTTATGTTTGGCTACTCTTAAAGAGACCTAAACAAGCACTAGTTTCCGTCTTCCCCCCCCCCCCCCCCCCCTTCTTAGCAAGGAAAAAAGTCATGTTTTGACTTTTAATTATCTATAACAAATGAATTATTTTTTTTGCATAAGAAAGAAAAGAATAACAAGCACAAAAGATGCTTAAAATCTCATTTACTGACCTGTGAAAGTGGTCAGAACAATCTCATACTGTTGTCCTATCTTGACATGAGAGAGTGGCACAGGATCATCTTCT
>CAIGRO010168501.1:0-10658 GCA_903798355.1 Fraxinus baroniana
CTCTCTCCCTCCCCCTCCGGTGGCTTCGACATCAACGAGTAAAACAAAGGTTCCTCCGGCTCCGAGGAACAACGGCAGCAGCACCGCTGCACACGATCGGCAATGGTGCCTCACAACGGCAACATCACCGCTTCTCCTTCTCCATTTTCTTTCTGCCGCAACAGGTGAATGATTTGGGAATTTTATTCCGTCATTTCGCCTATCATTTTGTGGGATCATGTTATCACGATCCTCCTCTTCATCTGAAGAATCTCTTTCAATCGTTGTTCTTTGTTTCCTTCAAATTTTGCAAAACAAAAGTAGAACGATTTAGATTTACTATGAGTGAAGATTGTGGGAGTAGAGAAGTACACATAGTAGCACACAAATAGTGTGTGTGAGAGAGCGAGGTTTCTGGTGTGAGTGATAATCAGATCTATTTGGAGGGAAGCGGGTTTAATTTTGGTCACTGTAATTTTGACTTTATTTTTACTCGAGTCCCTACATTTAATTTTTTTTTTAAAAAATTTTTAGGCCATTCAGTGGTGGTGGTGGTGGTTCCGGCGATTGGGTTTCAGTTGCCATGCTGGTGGTGACAGTTGTGAGGCGTTAGTCACAAGTGTTGGTGGTGGTCACATGTTATTTGGTTGTTTGTGATAATTAAATTGATTATTTTGTGATCGATAAACAACATTAGACTAATGAAATAGATAAATTGTGACAAAAAATAATATGTGACCTTAAAAAATTTTAATTGCGATAATTTGATAAGTTGTGACTTATAATATTTGTGATTTATGATCTATAAATAAATTAGGACTTTTCAATTTTTTATTTGTGAGTGATTAACAAATTGTGACTTATAATTTTTTTGAATTGTGATCGTAAAAAAAATTGTGACATATAAAATTTGTGATTTCTCACTTATTAATTTAATAAAAATGTGACCGATGAATAAATTGTGACGTATAAATTTTTGATATATGAAAATTGTAATCTGTGACCTTAATATATTTAATTAATAGAATATATGTTTAATTAATTAATTAATAAATAAAATTTAAAAAACTATGAGTTTTGAAATTTTAAACATAATCTCTTAAATTTGAAATTGGTAAAACTAAACCTCTTAATTATGAAATATTCCCTTATTTTAACTTAGTAACGAACTACCGAACTCTATACTTAAACCCTAGGGCCCAATCTCTGAACAATTGTAATGGTAGTGGATCATGTTCGATTATTTGTAAAGAGTAGTTGGATCATTGGCCCATTAATTAAACAACAAGCAAATACTTGCCCAAATGGATGTAATAAACCCAGTCCAAAACCCGAGCTAATATTTGGGTCGCGTTACAACTTTTTAGATGGTGCAGTGCACCAACCACATTCGATAATAATATAAACCCTTCGTCATAAAACCCTCAAAACTTCCAGTGCAGCCAAGCATCCTGAATCCTCGTCTCCACTTTTCAACTCGAACTTCAATTGGTTTCAGTAATTATTCCAACCTTAAAATTATTGTTTAGTTCTCTTATCTATTTATCTTATTTACTGTTTTCACGCTTACAAAAGATTGACAATGAAGACGCCGAAGAATAAAAAGCAGCACAAAAAAGAGGGGCTTGAAAAGATAAATGGGGCTTTAAGAAGAATAGAACAGCAATTAGAACAAGCAACTGATAAGTCCGAAGATTCTGCCTCCGATTATGATTTTGAAGTTGTTGACAATGAGGTAATTACTGCTTCCTTCCAAAATATTTTGTTTAGGGCTCTATTTATGTTCTTGGTGCAAATAAATGATGTTAGCTTCTTATTTTATCTGGTTAAGTGCAAAGTTTGATTTTTATAACGTCTTGTATATGTTTCTTAAGAAGGGTTTAAAATTTTTGAAAAAAATTGTTATGACGGAAAATTACCATTTCTTTTTTCATATTCTATGCTTGGAAATATGGTTCAGGAGGAAGAGAATTCCTATCTTAATTTTATTTTCAATTGGAATAAATAAAAGGGAAATGTCAAGTTTTAAGGTCTAGTTTGTAGGAAAAAAAATCTTTTTTTTTTCAATTGATAATGCTAATTGAATGCTGCTGAACCACGATTTTCTGTTGATCACACGAGTTCACTTGTGTAATGGAGTAGGAGGTTATGCATTAGGGAAATTATGCCAACAGCGGCCTTTTTATTTGGATCACGGCTATTTTGCAAATTTAAGAAATCTTTTGTATTTGGAGTCAGTGATTTCATTTTGTCTTCTTGATGATGGTAGAGTTTATCTGAGGATGAAGGCTCCACAAGTGAATCAGGATCCGAACAGAGTGTACTCTCTCACGATGAGGTATGCATGGTGATTCCCGTTTTAATAGTAAAAATTATTCCTGAAACAAATTTGGATAATTTGATATCCTTACCCCTTCAATTATTAGTTATGCAAATAATCCCAAGGATGTTTACGAGTGTTAGAATGTGAATGTTTAAAAATTACATGTGATATTTTTTAGGGGGGAAACCAGTTCCATTATCTGAATTCCACGGTAACACATGTGCAGGCTATATAGTTTTACAGATGTGGTTGTTAAAAATGTGATATCTATGTTATTTGTTTGGAAAGATTTGGCTGTGTCTTTTGCAGTGAGTTTTTTTAACTTAACAGTGCGTGCTTGGGTTTTCTCGGAACCCATGTTATGTCTCCTTATGTCATTTAACGTCTGCATACATTTTTTCACTTTGTTTAGTTGCTGGAGTTGATTTTTGTTAAAAAGAACAAGTATCTTTTTTCTTCAATTCAGTGCTCAACTCGATTTTTAGTAATGCTGATGGGTGATATGGCAGGATGTTGTCTCAAGTGATGATGATGATGATAATGATGGGAGCGCTGGTGATGATGATGATGATGGGAATGACGATGATACCAGAAATAGCAGCAAAGTAAATGAAGGGGAAAGTGATGACTCCCGTGAAGTAATTGAGGAGAGTGATTCAATTGGTGGCATATTACTAGTTTCTACTAATAGAATGTTTACTATTTTGGATTTAAACAATATTTCTTCACTGTCCGTATCATTTTTTGGGGGTCAAAATCAGGTTGCTCCTCGTAATACTGTTGGTAGTGTTCCATTAGAATGGTACAAGGATGAGGAACATATTGGATATAATTTAGCAGGAAAGAAGATCAAGAAGAAGGAAAGACAGAATAAGCTGGATTCATTTCTTGCAAGTGCTGATGATTCCAAGAGTTGGTGAGTTCATAAGTTCAATTGGTATTTGAGTCTGAGCTTCGACTAAAGAATTTGAACGATGCATGCTGGACAAATGCTCTTTTGATGCTCGAGAGTCACATATATTTTGCCTTTCGTAAAAGGCTTTGGTATGATTACTTGTATTATTTCATCATATTCAGGCGTAAGATATATGATGAGTATAATGATGAGGAAGTGGAGCTAACCAAGGAAGAGACTAAACTTATCCGCAGATTATTGGAAGGAAAGGCCCCACATGCTGATTTTGATCCATATCAGGTGTGTGCTCTTCCATATTTCTTCCTTTGTTTTGGTTTTTCCATCTTTTAGAATTTGGATCTTTGTAATTCTACTAATATATATCTGTGGAGATTATGCCTCCTAAAGAAACTTCTCATGGTTCTTGTATATTTTCTGCAGCCGTATGTTGATTTTTTTGCTTGGGATGACTCCAAGCATCCACTTTCCAATGCGCCAGAACCAAAGAGACGTTTTATTCCTTCAAAATGGGAAAGTAAAAAGGTAAATTATAATGAGCATATTGCTTCTTGGTTAAGCAATTTCTAATAAGTAACATTTCAAGCCGTCACGCTGTAAAGATATCATTATATCTACTCCTTTGACTGTTCCATAAATGCATTAGGAAACTGAAAATCTCATACATGTGTTCTCAAACAAAGTTGGTCAGTTCTAGGACCTCAAGTTTTTGAGATGATATAGTATTTTGCAAATGAAAAGAAAGATCATTTTGTATACAAAATTATACTAATCTGAGTAAATTATTCATACTATGCTGAATTGCATTAGAAGTGATCATGGATAAGAGAAATGATCTGTTCTACAATATTAAGCTATACTTATTTCATACTGTTCATGTAACTTCGAGTCATGACACAACCTATGGGAGAAACAGAATTAACAGGAAGCTGAGACATATGTCTGTTTCATATTTTCCTGTGCTACTTATCTATGCTTCTTGCAAATAAAAATGTGAATTAAGTTGTTTGTAGTACTTTTTTACCAATGAAATGATTCTTGGGAGGTCTTTTTATGGACATTTTTGCATGCTTGCCTTTTGACATTATAAATATTATCTTCTTGGCAGTTGGTGTGACAAGATGTTGGCAAGAGTTTCTATTGGTTTTTTGTTTTTTTTTTTGTGCGAGGCACCTGCTTTTATTTTCATCACTTGTGAAGAGAAAATAAATAAATAAAAATATTTCCAAGATGTTTATTGCTTGCACATGCTTCAAAGTACGAGGATATACTCCTATTTCTTTTATGCATGTGAATGGTTTCTGTTCTATGTTTGTGTTTTTCTCTTTTCAATCCCAATGTTCTAAAACTCTAAAAATTGATGAATATGTAAAATGAGTAAATATTTCTTTATCTTTGGAACTTAGTTTTGTTATTCATTTTTTCTCTGTATATTGTTTTGAACTTATAGGTTCTCGAGCTTGTCCGGGCATTCCGAATGGGACATTTAAAGTTTGATGATAAACCTAAGGAAAAGTCGAATCTTTATGACGTGTGGGCAGATGATTCTAGCTTGCCAGAACGACCAGGATTGGCACATATTCCTGCACCGAAGTTCAAGTTGCCAGGTTTAAGATTGAAATATGATATGCTCGTGACTTCTTGGATTGTCAAGGAAGAGTTGCTACTAACTAAAATTTAATTTTAGGTCACGAGGAATCTTTCAATCCTTCCGGAGAATACATCCCATCACAAGAAGAAATTAATGCCCTCCAGCTCATCCCTGACGAAGACCGTCCTAAATTTATTCCCCAGCGGTTTTTCCTGATCCTGTTGATTATTCCAGTTCATCTTGTTTCCACTTTTGACGCTTTATATTAAAATATCTGGATTATAAGCCTTCATATTCTGTAGGTTCGAGTTCTACCGAAGTGTTCCTGCTTATGATAAAGCTGTTAGTGAAAGGTTTGGTCGTTGTTTGGATCTTTATCTATGCCCTCGAGCTCGGAAAAAACGGGTATGTGTGAAGAAGCAGTTTTTTGTGTTGATAGATTTGATTTATCCTGCACAAGATCTGATTATGCGTTGAACTAAAATCAATAGATAATTAATCAACTATAATTTTCTCATTATTTCAGATTAATATTGATCCTGAGACGTTGAAGCCTAAGTTGCCAAGTCGTAAAGATCTTAAACCTTATCCAACAACATGTTATCTGGAGTACAAAGGTCATAAAGGTCCTGTCATTTCAGTTACTACAGAATCTACCGGTCAATGGATTGCTTCTGGTCTGACTTCAACTTGTAGCTGTGTCTTCTATCCCCATCTCAAAGAAATACAATAGTTAGAATTGAGTATTACAATGTATTTTTTCTTTTTTTATGAAGGTTCAAATGATGGAAGTGTTCGTGTTTGGGAGGTTGAAACTGGAAGATGTCTCAGGGTCTGGGATATAGGCGAACCTGTTCAGCAAGTTTTATGGAATCCTCTGCCTGAGCTTCCTTTATTAGCAATTGCAGCGTAAGACCATTACCTGAGCTTTTTCCTACTTTGTCTTTTGAAAATGGGTATCATATTGACACAGCAAATTATGTACTACATTTTGCAGGGGTCAGGATGTGTTTATTTTGAACACTGAATTAGGAAGTGAAGAAGAACAGAAAAAGATTGAAGAGCTTCTGCGTATTGAAACCCCAACAGCACCGGATGATTCTGGTCAGTATTAGATTAGATATTTCTTGCCTTTCGTTTCAGGATAATGTTCAGCATTCATGTATATCTCTTGTATTCAGATAAGAATGCATCCTTTATCAGCTGGGGTCCTGATGAGAAGCATGGGGGAATCAGGTTGAAACACTTTAAGGTACTGTGCATGTCTTTTTAACATTTTAGTTATGCAATGAATTTGGAGCTAGTTGTCATGGCTCATCAGTGGAATCTATGTGCTTATGTTTACTGGTATGTGCAGACTGTATCTTCATTAGAGTGGCATCGCAAGGGAGACTATCTTTCAACGCTTATGCCACATGATATCCTTCCTCCAACTCTGAAGTTTATTTATTTACTGATTCACGCTTACCTTATAAATGGAATGGTCTTTTTCATTTTTATTGAAGGTGAAAGAATTCATCTGTGTAGTTGTTGTCTTTCAGTACAAGATAAACCACTTTGGCACTTACAGGTTACAGCTACTTGCTACATTAGAGGAAATATGTGTTATATTTAGCCCCTGTTTGATCCCCATTTTTGGGGTAAAATGTATTGTGGAATAGTGAATTTTTGGAGAGAAAAGTGTGGTTAAAAAGTAAGGAATTTTTTTTGAAATAAGTGTGTAATTATTTTATAGGAGAATGTGTGGTTAAAAATGAGTTTTGAAAAAATGCATTCTTGAAAAAATGGGGCTCAAATAGAGGCTTAGAGAGATTATGAAAATGAAATATTAACGTGTATACTGCATTTATTTTAATTGACTTTATATGGTCTTGGTATTGTTGTTATATGCTTGGTGAGAGGTTATCTTTTCATTCATAGGAATCAGGCTTTGCTGTGAAGCAATTAATGTTATCTGTGTGTTTTTGCTCATTTCTTAACTCATTTGTACGTGAATCAAGATCAGTATTAATCCACCAACTCTCCAAGAAACTTACCCAAAGAATACCTTACAAGTTGAGAGGACTTCCTGTTTCATCTGCCTTCCATCCGATTCGTTCTATATTCTTCATTTCAACGAAGAAGGACGTTCGTGTTTATGATCTGTTAAAGCAAAAGCTTCTTAAGAAGCTTGAACCTGGAGTGCGCGAAGTTTCCTCCATTGCTATTCACCCTGGTGGTATATTTCTGTTCCCAAGATCTCTCGCTCTCAGCAAATACTCACACTTTTTAGGTCGTATCTTTTAAACTTGTCTGTGTCCCTTGTAATGCAGGTGATAATGTCATTGTGGGAAGCAAAGACGGAAAATTGTGCTGGTTTGACATGGACCTTTCTTCTCAGCCTTATAAAGTCCTCAAGTATGTAACACTATTAATTTTTATTCGAGAGGGTTGTAGTAAAGTTTCTTCAACTTTTTTTTAAAAAAGTTGAAGAATGCTCGAACTTGCCAATTTTGCATCGATAAAATTTTAGGCAAATGTTAAGACGGCATAGTAAAAGTTTCTACCTGTGAAGATATAGATAGGATGAGCAAGCATGGATCATTAACTCCATTCCTGGAGTAGATTAATAATATGAGATTTGATGGATGATATAAAAGGTAAGTCAAGCTAGTAAACTAGTCTTTAGTTCTAGGCGGGTAAGCACAAATGTATCGTTCTCTTGCAAAGTGTCTGTTAGTGCAAGAAGATTCCTGTGGTTGTCCATTAACTTGGAAGGGCTGGACAGTATAATGTATGAGCTTTTAACTTCTTTTTCTTCTCTAATATTGTTCAATCCTGTCAAGTACACCAAACATGTTTTGAAGTTACTTTTTATTTATATATTGTGAATTGTAGTCGTGATATGACTTTGACACGTGGTTTCTAAATTTGCAGGCCTCATAAAAAAGACATCAACAAAGTCTCTTTCCATCGTTCATACCCTTTATTCTCTTCATGCTCAGACGATTGCACTGCATATGTTTTCCACGGAAAGGTTTATTCAGATCTGAATGAGAACCCCTTGATTGTTCCCCTGGAGATTCTACGTGGGCATGCCAGTGAGGATGGAAGAGGTAAATATTGTTGGGTCTTGCTATGGGTACTCGGGGGTTTACGCCCCGGGTTACCCGACCCCACTGCCCCCCTCACAATAGGGGGGGCAGAATTTTTTAATTTTTAGTGGGCCCCTCACCTTATGTGAGGGGCGGGTAGCCCGGAGTGTTTACACTCCGGATAAACCCATCATTTCCCAATATTGTTTATGCATGCGTTTGTTCAAAGTAGAACTATTTTGTTTGGATTAAAATATTTAATTTTTTTCTGTACCGATTTCAAACTTGATTTGATGAANTTGTTCAAAGTAGAACTATTTTGTTTGGATTAAAATATTTAATTTTTTTCTGTACCGATTTCAAACTTGATTTGATGAAATCAACTATGCCAATTCTATGTTGAAGGAAATAGATGCCACTACTAGCATTAATCACACACCGGAAACTGACATCTGTTTTCCTAAATGTTACACTTGCCTAGATGTTGAGTCAAATGATATGTGTGTCTATCTTTATCACATTACTCTTCTAACATCCTGATATTTTGATCGATAAACCAAAATTTGCAAGAAAAGTTAAATTTATGGAGACGTGTAATATTGTATCAATCTATGTATGAGTTCAATGCTTACATAGTATCAGTAGCTGCACAAGTTTTCAAAAATAACTTGTGCCCATGACTAGTGAAGCCCATTCCGTTGGACGGGGTTTGAATTGGTGCCCCTTTGGGATCCCTGGACATGGTTTTTACTTCTACTATGCATTTTTGACTGTGAAGTCTGAAAACAAGTGAAAGTACTTTTTTGGCAAGTAAAGACTAACTTTTACATAAGTTTTTGACCCCCTCCTCCACGCAAAAGTAACTTCTGTAAAATATCAACCCGTTTGTTTCCAAGCTCAAAGTAACTTTCTACGAATGTTTAGGCTTCGTATCTCTAATGTTGGCTCTGCATTAATGTAATGATCTACCGTGGGCTCTCAACTTCAGTAATTAACTGCCCGAGAGATGTTCATGATGTGGCATAGCCCACTATGAAGTTATCTAAGCTGTATGCCTGATTGTGATGGTGATTTTTGTAGGAGTTCTGGACTGCAAGTTCCATCCGAGACAACCATGGCTATTTACTGCAGGCGCCGATTCAGTTATCAGGCTCTATTGTCATTAAGAAAGGTCATACTGTAAGGCAATAGTATACTTCAAGTTCCATTGTTATAGGGCGTTGGAAGATTATCAAATCCCAACCTAGTTCAGGGTCTTTCCGAGGAGAGCCTGAGTAAGGTATTTTGGTTTGTATCAGAACCTTGGAACTGATTAAAGGTTTATTGTTCTATTTATTCTTCCCCTTATTTTTAGCTACGAGTCTCGGACAGAATCCTCAATTTTATTTCGGTCTATTGTTATTGTTATTTTGACTTGATGTTTGACGTGTTGTGTAGTAATACAATATGTGAATGATTATTTTTTAAGCTAATTTTATTCTAAATTCTCATTAATAAGTTTGTTTTCAGCGCGACCTCAATACTATCAATACTATTGGCTTGTTTGGCATGACTTCTACCTCTTTGTTGAAGCTTTTTCAGAAAGCGATTTTAGATGAACTCCCTTTTAAAAGTTTTTATGGCGCAAAGCACTTTCATAAAATCATTCAATTATTATCAAAAGTGGTTTCTTAATAGGATTATGCCATTTTGTCAAAAATAATTGATAGATGCACAGATGACATGATTGCTCTTAGCCCCTGTTTGATATCATGTACTTAATTTATTTATCATACTCATTCTTAATTATACATTCTTACAATAAAATATTCTACATGTAAGTTTAAAAAAAAATTCCTATCTTTTAACCACGTTCTCAAAAAAAATATTATCCAAAACAATTTTTTTAAAAATTTTAAGGATGTCCAATAGAGGCTTAATATTATAAGCAATTTTTAATTTTTTAAAAGTCAACGGATCCTATATTGTATATAAGCTAGATTGGCAATGTCATCATGTTCCTCATTTTCTTTTCTTTTTCAAAGCATAGCATACAAGATTTTTATCTAATTAAAATTTGAGAGTTGTTTGAATAAGATGAAATTGACATTTGTGAAACACATTCTATACAAAAACACGTTTTAAAAAATATACGAGGCCGTTCTCTTTGTGTTTCAGTTTTGTATTTTGAGTTTTGAATTCATTTTGAATTTTGTGTTTTGAGTGTCTTGAAAAATATGTTCTTTTTGATATTTTGAAAAATTATTTTCAAAAATTAAAAACCCAAAATGCATACTTGATTATAAATATTAAAATTACAACTAAATGAATAAATGAAGATGAATGCAAATATGATGCATGAATTATCGTAAATGTTAATTAATTTATAATTAATACCAAATAATATATACGTGACAATGAGTGTTAAATCATTAAAAATTAACAACAGGGACACAGACGTGAATGTGAATCTGAAATTCTAATTAATATTAATTAAATGAATGTGAATACTAATTGATTGAGAATTAATTATAGTATTTATTACAATTTGTAAATTAAATACGTATTGAAAAAAAATATTATTGAAATAATTGAAATGTAGTATGGCTATAATCATCCAAAATATGATTCTCACTTAGTATAATATTTAATATGGTAATTATATTACCACTACAAATTTTAATTACTACATCACATTATAATCACACCACAATTAAAATATATTTTTAATAAATATACCATAATAATTTTACAATTATAACCTAATTCAATAAAAACAAAAAATAATAAATATTGTGG
>CAIGRO010168526.1:0-17553 GCA_903798355.1 Fraxinus baroniana
TCTTTCATAATTGTTATTTTAATTGATTTTCTCTTTCATCTCACATTTGAAATCAAATTGTGTGTCTGTTTTTATTGTTAAAATTAAATTGACTAAGTTGCGTATTCAAAAGTAACATTCCTCGAGGGATCGACAATCTGGACTTAAAAAGTCCACTTTATTACTTGAACGCGACCCGTGTACTTGCGGTATATATTTTCAAGCGAACATCCTCCATGTGTCAAACATTTGCAAAAACTTGGTTTCGAGGTCTCTACTTAGCAATAACAGCTTTAAACTTGTATTTAGTGAACAAGTTCGTACTTACCAAAAATGATATGTATGTTGGTAAGGGTTTTCTTAGTGAAGAAATATTCAAAATGAACGTCCTTACAATTGTATTAAAAAGCATTATGAATAAAAGTTTCAATTTTGTTTATATGTTTGAGTTATCTTGTTTATGGCATAGTTGATTAAGATAAGTTAATTACAAATTTATACACATAGTTATGAATCAATGTTTAATTCATAAATGTGAAGTATGTGTTGAAGCAAAGTTGGCCAAAACACCTTTTCACTTGGTTCAAAGGAACACAACACCTTTAGAATTAATATGTAGCGATATATGTGATTTGAAATTCGTTCAAACTAAAGGTGGCAAGAAATAATTTATAGCTTTCATTGATGATTGTATAAAGTATTGTTATGTCTTTCTACTATGAAGTAAAGACAAAGCCTTAAATGTATTCATACATTATAAGACGGAAGTTGAAAATCAACTTGGTAAACGAATAAAAAATATTTGTATTTATAGAGGTGGTGAATACAGGGCACCTTTCGAGCAATATTGTTCCGAGCATGGAATCATTTATCAAACAACATCACCTTACTTACATCCAATCGAATGGTGTTGTGAATGCAAAAATCGAACTTTGAAGAAAAAAATGAACGCAATGTTGTTAAGTTCGGGTCTACTCCAGAACTTGTTTGGGGGGGGGGTGGGAGTTATTCTTTCGGAAAATAGTATTCTTAACAAAATACCCCATAAGAAAATAGAAGAAATTCCATATGAACTATAAGAAGGTCATCCTCCTTCCTACAAACACTTGAAAGTGTATAGGTGTTTGTATAAAGTCGAAGTCCTAATCCTAAACAAGTGAAATCGGTTCTAAGACTTCAATATGTAAATGGAGAGATTATAATTGAATCAATCATTCCTCGAGAATGTTTTTCCATGCAAAGACAAGGAAAATGCAATTTCAAATAAAAGAACTTATGAAACTACAAATGACACTTCAAATGAAGAAGAATCAAGGCGTAGTAAAAGGGCCAGAGCATCTACTTTGTTTGACCCAGATTTTCTAACATACATGGTAGAAAATGATCCAAAAAATTTCGATGAAGCAATGTCTACACTGAAAGCACCACATTGGAAAGAAGTTATCAACGGTGAGATAGCTTCTATAATGTAAAACCATGCCTGGAAGGTTGTAGATTTACCTCCCGAAAATAAGCATTTAGGGTATAAATAGATTTTCAAAAAGAAATTAAAATTGGATGGGTCCATTAACAAATATAAGGCTAGATTGATTGTCAAGGGATATAGACATAAAGAAGGATTTGACTTCTTTGATACCTACTCACCCGTAACTAGAATCACTTTAATAAGATTGTTAATTGCAATTGCAGCATTACATAACCTTGATATTTATCAAAATGATGTAAAAAACAACATTTTTAAATGATGAGTTAGAAGAGGAATATACATGGAATAACCCGATGGGCTTGTCTCTCCTAATCACAAACAAAATGTTTGTATACTAGTTAAGTTTTGTATGGATTGAAACAAGCTTCTAAACAATGGCACCAAAAATTTGACAAAACGATGTTGTCTAATGAATTTAAGATAAATGAGTGTGACAAGTGTATATACATAAAACACAACTGAAATACTATGTGATTGTATGTCTATATGTAGATGACATGTTGATAATGAGCAACAGTCATAAAATAATACTAAACACCAAGAGAACGTTAACAAAACATTTTGATGTGAAAGACTTGGGTATGGTTGATGTGATATTAGAGATTAAGATCTCTAGAATATTGGAAGAAATTATACTTTCTCAACCTTACTACATTGAGAGTGTACTTGAAATGTATAATGCACTTGAGGAAAGTCCTACAAACCCCCCCCCCCCCCATTGACACAAGTTTACAATTAGTAAATAATACCGGCAAATGTGTGTCACAAGTAAAGTATTTACAGGTTATAGGTAGTCTAATGTATGTTACAAACTGCACTCGACCGAACATATCATTTGCTGTGAATAAACTTAATAGGTTCACAAGTAATCTAAACCATGATCATTAGAAGGCTTTAACAATGGTTCTTAGGTACTTGAAATATACCTTAACCTATGGATTACACTTTACAAAATATCCCGTTGTATTGGAAGGATATTGTGATACAAATTGAATATACGATAGCAAGGATTCTAAATCTACTAGTGGTTATATATTTATC
Organism: Fraxinus baroniana; assembly: GCA_903798355.1. NCBI lineage: Eukaryota > Viridiplantae > Streptophyta > Magnoliopsida > Lamiales > Oleaceae > Fraxinus > Fraxinus baroniana. The sequence continues at coordinate 2,507 of CAIGRO010168526.1, forward strand.
ATTGTTGGAACTGATGTGTCATGGAAGTCGACAAAGTAAACATGTATAGCTCGATCAATGATGGAATCGGAGTTATTGAATTAGGTAAAACTGGAGAAGAAGTAGAATGGCTTCGTAACTTCTTAGAAAATATTTCATGTTGGCCTAAGTCGGTACCTACAATAAGTATACACTGTGATAGTTAATTGACTATTGGAATGGCTCAAATCAACATGTATAATGGTAAGTCTAGACATATAAGTCATAAACACAATATCATTAAGCAACTGATCTCTTATGGTATCATCTACATAGATTATGTAAACTCAAAGGAAAATATCGCGGATCCAATTACGAAAGGCTTACCGAGAGATCAAGTACGTTGCCTATCAAAATGAATTGGACTAAAGCTATTACATAAGAATCATTGTCATGGTAGCCTTATCTTGTTGAGTGGCGATCTCAAGATCTTGAATCAAGGGGACAACTAAGTTATGAAATTTCAATGAAGCACTTGGAAAAATATTTGCTAAATCATTCATATGATAATTGAAGTGTTTTCTACGAAAATGTTAAAAATTAAGATATGCTTTAATGATTCATATATCTTGATCTAGTCAAGTAGAGTAGGGCCATATATTCATAATAGGAAGTCACTCATGTAAATGTGAGGTGGGGCCGCCTCAACAAAAATTGTTCAAGGCTGAAATTTTCTAAACACTTATGAAACTCAAGAGTGGTTTAGGGCCAAAGTGAACCAAGTCTTGATAACCATGAACGATTTAGGAAAGACATATGTATAAATATTATTGCCTTGGTTTACACCAATGACTGAATGATTCAAGACATCACGTCACCAATTAGTTAAGTAAATCCGATAGTATTTCACTAAGGAATGTTCAAAGTCGGAAGCTCTCTCTCTCTCTCTCTCTCTACAATACATCATATTTTCGCATAACATGAACATATTTGAGTTTTTATTCATGTGAGGGATTGTTGGAATTTGGTTTAAATCATGAAATTTTTGGTTAAGTATAAAACTTGAAAAGTGACTTTGTGTCAGTTTCAGCCAAATATTTAGATTTGATCTGATAATCAAATTATAAAAATATAGGCTAACTTATTCTATTCATCGAGTAAATCGTTGTAGTATATTATGAGTTTCAAAATCAATTCCGAATGAATGATAAATTGTTGTCCAAAGTTGGAAGAAAAACGAGGGAAAAAAGGGAAAAAATCATATAGCACCGTAGCTCGAGTGACGGAGCTGTCGCTCGAGCAACAGGCAAGTGAAAAGTTTATGTTGAATAGGAATCACGGCGCTTGAGCGAGAGGCCAATGACAGGCTAACGACAGCAAGGGATGCTTCCTTCCGTGATGATTGTAAAGTTTTTTGGACGTGTCTCTTCACTTACAACCTCTCATCTTTTATAAATAGGACCCTTTGGACATCCATTATGCATTTCATATCATCTGCATTGAACATTACATCAAAATCTTTTGCAAAAATTCTCCAAAAATCATTTAAAGTTGTTTTCTTGCAGAGAAAAATTTTGTTCGAGCTCGTTATTATTTGTGGCTTGAATCACTTCTACCACAAGTTGTATACGTTGTCTCTTATGAGACAAATGCCGTAATCCGTTGACACCATTGGACAATTTTGTTTTAAGGAGAAAGTGTTAATCATTTGCTTTGACTTTCTTTTCTTCACTTTCTTTTCATTCTCCTCTTTCTTTTCATTTCTATTTTACATAAACTTTAATTATGTTCCTGCAAATTAAATTTAACCGTTACTTCATCAATTAAACAAACAACCATTTCACTACACAAATTCACCAACAACTACAAAATTATTTGACATGAGAACTTTTACTCCATCTTTTTACAATCATGATATATGTGCACTCTCACTTGCACATTCTTTACATGATTCCACATGGCAACATTTATACTCTTGATTTTGAACTCATCTATCACATCATTGCATAGATTTCCTCCATAGAGGAAAGAATGCTATCCAAGTAGTAAGGAAGGATGTACATATATCATTATTCATTTTTTATAAAAGTGTAATATGGTACGGACAGTGTTTTAAAAAGTGAACACCACATGCAAATTGGACTAGAATGGCTCATCAAATTGGAAAACCAATTAATTGGCCGTTCAATTAGTCTAAATGAACATAGATGATTGTATGACAAATGAACGATCAAGAATTGAATGAACCACATGTATTGTCACATCAATGAGTACTCGGTTTATAAGTAATCCATAATTCATTTGGAAATTGTGCAGCCAAGAGAGAGATTGATGCAAGTTAATTTTTATTATTGTTAATTTTTTTTTTTTTGTATAATAAGATTTTAATTCGAGTAAGAGTTCTATTAAAATTGATAAGTTTTCAAAGTTCTTTTATTTTAAAAGTCAAATTAGGATTTTTGTGTTTAAATAGAAGTTAGTATTTTATTATAAGTTTATTGATTTTGAATATTAATGAAACATTGAAGAATTGATTCACAACAATACCATTCCACCAAACACAATCCATATAATACGAATCTGATATAATAAATCAGTATACCAAAGAAGATTTGTGATTTATCATTTCATTCATATGATCATCCAATTCCATTCATGCTTATAATTTATTTTTATTGAAAAGTTTTATATGAATTTAATTTTGTAAATTTGTGGAATAATTATTGTTGACTATTTATGATAAATCTTGCTTACTCTAGAAGAATGTTTCATATTGTAACTCCTACTGAAACCCTTATATATATGAGTTACTATTATAATAAAGTATGCACTTGAATTTAATTTGAATCTCTCTACTTTTCGCTCATATTTTCTAATTTTATGGAGTAAGACCAATATATATCAAAACCTCAACATGCACTCAAAATGAGGTAAACAAGGTAAATGTAACGTGCCCTATAATGAATGTACACTACATGTCGTGAAGCCTAAACGTAGGTGATGTAAAGACATGATGTGTGCCGTGATTCCATGCCACAGTGACTTGACGTCACCTCACGGTGCCCACACCAAACACAACCAAACCGAGACAGAAGTGGTCATGTGTGTCCCGTGTGCATAATGGAGAACAACCATCACACTACCATCCTATAACTCGACAATCCAACATAACTTCAAGTCGCAAAACAACTATCCTCAAACCAACCTCAAGGACTATCCAAGCTCACGCCAAAATCACCCACTACATCAACCACATTCTCAACCACCAAAACCACAAACCACTAACTAATTCTAATGCAACACAAAATGAACAAATAGAATGGAGACCACACATAAAACCACCAAAATCGCGCCAAAATAGTCCAAAAAACTCAATGATCGGTGCAAAATGATGTAGAAAGTGAGGACAACCTATGAGAATCATGAAAACATAAAGAATAACTCAACAAATTAAAGCAAAGATTCAAAAACACTCAAATAAATCTGAAAATTCGAGAAACAATGGTTTTTGAAGCAATACCTTGAAAAATTGTTGAAAATTTGTGTACATATACCAAATGATGAATGCTATATGGTCAATAAGTGATTAATAGTATGAATTCGAGATGGGTGGGTGAAATTTTGAGAGAAATTGAAGAAAAGATTGGGAAAATTCGCATAAAACCCTGAAAAATAACGTTAAAATTCAAATAGACAATCTGTCACTCGAGCGATAAGCAAGCGAGCCAGCTTCTAATCCAGTCGCTCGAGCGTGGCTCAGTGATAAGCTGGCGAAAACCTGTTGACAAAAATAGAACTAAATTTTGAAAACAAAGAAAAACATCCATTTTTCAATAATATTTAAATTGAACAAATCAAGCCATTGACAACTCGATGAACTCAACCATGCATGTATTCACAACTAGAGTATTATCAATAAAAACTTTCTCACGTACTCAATCAAGTTCAAAATGAAGTAAAGTGTCTAAGTGGCTCGCGCGTGTAAAGTGCAACTATTTTCTTGTGAATATGACTCCAAACCTTAAATTTGTGAGAAATTAAATACGAATATCACTGTTAAGTAAGTATTTTCCTTACTAATGAAAGTCAAACCCAAAAGAATTTTAGGAACTGAAAACGAGCTCAATTACATAGATATTTTTCTTCTCTCCCCCTGAATTTGAGCATATAATGTTTATGTCGTTTTTTCTTATATATTGCATCTTATGTGCAGACTCTTGTCCATTAAGCGACTAAATTGACCCATGTAACGAGTTTTAGGCCGATTAACCTAAGTCAGTTGAATATAGGCACCAGGTTATGAAAAATCCCTCAAGCTTAATTACTCGAGTCAAATAGGTTTCGAACAAAAGTATAAGATGAACCAAACTGTTATTTATGTATTTTTGTTTATTTGTTTTTGAAATAACACGGGGAGATTTATCATGAGTTAAGATCATCTAAATGTAGGTCAATTCACGTTTCAGATCACCTTACCAACAAATGACAGTCATCCCAAATCTCACATATGCGGTCCAAATTCACGCACAAAATCACAGTGTGTGCAATGCAGATGGTACATGAAGAAACATATACTCAATACTCCATATTTAATCGAACCAAGTAATGGAAATGACAGTGTAGAATAGAAATGCATACTTGGTCTCAAATACTATGTTTCAGTGCACCATAAAGTGTTTAGAGCCCAAAAACACAATTTTTTTTTTCAAAAAAAAATAAATACCAAAACAAATAAAAGCACAAAAAAAAAACACAAATAAGTGGGATGCATGCAAGAATGAGTGGACTTAATGAACTACACATGCATGCACCTAAAAATTGAATCACGGCGAAATATGGATGCTCTTACCTTTAAGAGCATGATCACTCTTACGACCTTCCAGGTCGCTTCTTTCAACCCAAGCCTTCTTAGAAGTAGAAGTGATTTTAGGTAACCGAGTCATCATCTCGGTTAAGTGGCTAACTTGATTAGCAAGAAAGTTAACCTTGCTAGAAAAATCATGTTTTTTACTTCTAGTCACAAGTTTACGACACATAGGTCTTGTGTGTCCCAGTGTGCCACAATGGTGACAAGTGGGAATAAACCTAGGTTCAAACCTGCTCAGAGGTTATTGCCGATATGTAGGCGATTGACCCTACATTGTTTAGTAGGTTTCGATCCTAAGGTATACCTGACCTTTGGTTCAGAATAAATAGAATTTCGAGCTTTGTTAGTGGCCGGACAAACGTGGTCTTGGATGTACTAGCAGTAGTATTACCATTACGAACGTAACCCAGACCATGCTTATTTTCAGCTAGCTTGTTCATCCCTAACAGGTTATCAAGTTTCAACTCACTTAAATTTTTGGAAGAGTCATGAAGGTCACTTATGAGTTTTTCTTTCTCTCTTTCAAGATCATTAACATTTTTTAACACGGCTTTATTTACCTTTTTAATCTTAAGACTCTCCTCAAATAGTTCACGATAAGATTCGTGAATATCCGGTTCATCCTCAGACTCTTCCTCGAGTTTTTCACTATGTTCATCACTTTCAACCTTATCAATCTCCTTATCAGATTTAATCGTAGTTGTTGATGTGAAGGCCATGAGATTTTATTCATCCTCACCACTAGATGTATTACTATGAGCACTTGAATCTGATTCATCATCACTCAAGGTCACTGCTAATGCCTTACGTCTTTCTTTATTTGAACTCTTTTTCAAATTAGGACATTCATTCCTATAGTGATCGTAACCCTGACACTTATGACATTGAACAGATTGATTTTTCTTAATGGGAGTCCTAGAGTTATTTTTTCTCACGTCTATCTTTCGAAAGCTTATTAGGGACTTCATTTTTTCGTTCTTGAGGCTTTCTCCTATTCCTTATCACCTTCTCAAATTTTTTAATGAAATAAGCTATTTCGTCGTCCCTAAGCATCTCAGCATCAGTAGACTCACTTTCTTCTTCTCTAATAGTATTTATGACTATGGATTTAACCATTTTATGTTGAGAAACGGTGAGTTCATAGGTTTGGAGAGATCTTACATGTTCTTCAATTTTTATTGCATCTAAGTCCTTACTTTCTTCAATCGCGGTGACTTTAGGCCTAAAACTTTTAGGTAGGATCTAAAGATTTTTCTAACAATCTTGAACTCGGGGATCCTTTCACCTAGGTTGAAAATTGAATTGACTATATCATTAAGCTTAGCATAGAAATCATCAAACGATTTATCATCCACCATTCTAATTTTTTTTCAAACCTAGAGGTCAACATCTGGGGTTTAGAATTTTTTACAGTTTTAGTTCTCTCGTGTGTGGTTTCTAAAATATCTCAAACTTCTTTAGCAATCACATATATCGAGACTCTCATAAACTCCTTAGCAGACATAGCCATGAACATGGCATGAAGGTCCTTACTGTTCCAGTTACACTCAGCTAAATCATCTTTAGACTAGAGTGAAATATCGATGGGTGTAACTACACCAGCAACAGTAGTTGAATGTGGAGTACACCCAATTTGAACGCAAATCCAAATACGTTCATCCAAAACTTTAAGAAAAGTTCTCATTCGAACTTTCCAATAAGCATAATTGCTTCCATCGAAAACCGAAGGCACAGACAATGATTGGCTCATCTAGAATTAATAAAGGGTCAGAAAGTAAAAGAAAATAACGTAGTTCGACCCAAACTACACCTAGAGGGGGTGAATATGTGTAAATACAGAATTTATTAATTTTAATTAACTAGTAATAAGTCACAAATTAATTATCTCTAGATGATTAAGCAAACAGTTTAACTATCCTATGTTTGAATACCGCAGAATATTAAAACAGTAAAGAAAGCTATAAATAACGCACGATATGATCTTTCTCTGGTAAAAACTTTGGACACTTTGTAGTCAACAATCCACTATAAACGATGTTAAACTTACAATCTATCAGACTGGACGAAGACATGTACTATCTGATCTCTTAACTGCAATTCCAACAGCTCTCCTAGATTCTGTGCTCCTGCACTAACTCTCAACCGCAATTTCCAAAACTCTCCTAGATTGCGCTATCCTGCAGTAACTCCTAACCTTGTGAAATCGTCTATCTCCGATGTTTGCACGAAGAACACTACATTCTTCAACGACTGAGACTCCAGTCACCTTCCATTGATCTTCAAAAGCTCTGACAGATATGGAGGAAGCAATAGTTTGGTATTTGGATTTAAGATCTGAAGTTTTTCTCACCGCCAAGAACAATTCACTTTGAAGAAAGTAAGTTGAAATCTTCAGAGGATGAAAAGAACATGAAACCAATTTGTTTTCTCAATAATCAACCTTAAAAAACATTATGTGGTGTTCAAGTATTTATATATAAGTTAGGGAATGAATGAGCCGGACAAAAAGTCTTTAAAAACGAATTAAAAAAATTCTCGGACAGCACTGTCGCTCAAGGGAAGGGCTAGTGACAGTCGAACGATAGGTTGTCGCTCGAGCGAAGGAGAGACTACAGTCTAGTGATGAAAGTTCTATTTCTGACGCTCGAGCCAAGTCTTAGCGACAGTCTAGTGAAAATTCGCGCCGTTTTTCCTTCTTTTCCATTCTCAAACCCTAGACCTAAAATATCACAACTTATACTAATTGCACACTACTCCTTGACTTTTTACAACATATCAACTCTAGTCCTTTTTGTTCATAGAATAGCCAATAACGTTAAATACCTAACACTATTTATGAGAATGTTATATTATTGATTTGGAAAAAGCATAAATTTTATATACCAATATTCTTGAAAAGATGTTTCATTATTACTCTTGGAAGATTAAAAATTTAAATCAATATCCTATAAAAATATTAGTTGTCCTTATTCTGTAGAGTTTTTAGTTTGTTGCTTTTGAACAAGCACAAATTCATACATTACAATATCTCGAAAGAATATTATTGTATTACTTTTGAAGAGGATAATTCAGTACAAATTAATATTTTAGAAGAATATTTTCGTCTAGAAATACTACTTCATAAAAATAAATATTTTTGAAAAATATTGTATAATTGTTACAGACGAGCATAACTTTATAAGTTTCAAATCTCGAGTAATATTAAGTTGTTCTCTCAAAGTAGCATAACACGCAAGGGCCACCATTAGCTATGGTGTTCTATCATTATCTGAGTTCAAGAAGGGAGTCAACCGTTGTTGAGGTGAGGTGTAATAGGTAGTGGCAGTGTTCAAGAGTAGACCATGTTGGAAATTTTACACCAATTATACGTGCATATATATCCCTGAACATATTATCGATAACATGTGCATGCAAATTATTCAACATATCTTCTATATAAGCATGAAGTTGAATATAGAATCGACTTATGAAACCGAGTATATATATGTAGATTAATTCCCATCTTTCCATGCTTTGATGAAAGCCCATTTAGTTCTTCAATTTAAAACCTTTCATATAACAATAAGAAAGTTAGTATTTCTGAAATCAAATACAATGTAAAGAAATCAGAAAAAAAGAAAGAGGAGATGCAAGTGTACGATTGGTCAAGGCAAGTGAAACTTTTTCCTTAAATTGAGTTTGTCCCTCATCGATACTAACGATTTTTCGACAATCATTTTCAAAGATATAACGACCACGTCTAGCCATAGAAGCACTCCAAATGTTTTAGACCAACAAACTTAAACGGAGTTTCCTCTCTACCATAACCATGACTTTGATGCAAAAAGGAATCACTTCAACAAAATGTTTTAAGTAAAACCAAAGTGTAAATATGGAATGGAATGAATAATAAACGTCCTAGGCGTCTTTTATATAGAAGGTGAAGAATGTGGTGGAGAGACATACCACAAAACTCAGTATTTTTCATGAAGGGTCACAACATGTCCCACCGCTAGCCTATCGCCCATGTAGCGCTCGACTGCCAAAATGTAGTAAGCTTTCGCTGGCCGGTGTAGGAGCAGTGGCCTCACATGCTAAATTTCGATCTTTTCTTCAAACTTTGGACCACAAATTCTCATTCATTTGGAATAGATTTTTACATTATAAATATACTACATCGATCTAATCAACAAGTAGAACAAATAAATCTATTTACTTTCGTAATTTAACTTATGGATCAAGTTCGAATATTTAATCGAAATCGACATAAAGTCATTTTTCAAAGTTTATACTTAACCAAAATTTCAATTTTAAACCAAATACCAACAATCTCCTACATGAATGGAAATTCCATATATACAAATAATAATGCAAATACTAGTAGAGAGAAATCGAAAAAAACATTGTATCAGGAGAGGTAGATTCTGACCTTGAACCTTCCTTGGTGAAATATTGTCGAATTTACTTAGCTAATCGGCGAATGTGATATTTTGAATCATTTAGCAATTGGTGTAAGCCAAGACAATAATACTCACACAATGTCTTCCCTAAACCTTCATAGTTCTCATGATTGTGTTTTTTTTGGTCATGAAACACTCTTGAAATTCATAAGTGTTTAGATAATTATAACCTCAAACAATTCTCATCGATGCAGCTCCACTTCACACTTACATTGGTGACCTCCTATTAAGAATACTCTGCCCTACTCTACTTGGCTAAATCAAGATATAATAATCATTAAAATAGTATCTTAACCTTTTAACATTTTACAAAAAGTACTTTAAATATCATAGGAATAAATAGGAATAATTTCCTAAATGCTTCATGAAATCTTCATAATTTTGTTGTCCATTTGAACCAAGATCTTAGGTTCTCCAGTCAACAATGTAGGGTTACAAAGATTCTAACATAGTAGGCTTAATCACATTCGCTTCAATATGCAGTATACTTGATAGGGATCCACGAGTTTATACGGTTGAGATTAACTACTTGTGGTATCGTGTCTACGACATATATGTTTAGACTTACCATTACATATGATTTAGTATATCATTAAATATAGCTAGCCAATGATCAATTCATTTAATAGATACAAATTGTCACCAACTAGAAATTCTCTTATAAAGCTACATGCTTGTCACTAGCTTTATCAATTTTCAAACACGGTTGGAGGATTTCTATCAAATCACTACACTAGTCAATCACTTTTATTAGTGGATTTCATACATGGATATTCAATATTCAACATTGAACTATTACAATGCATTCAATTTTATGAATATTGTTCAAATATTCCAATTGTTCTTGCATAATCTAAAACATAACTATACACATTTTAGTGTAGTATAGTACAACAATGAAGAGGGCTAAGCATCTTGATTCACAAGAATTGCAACTTCTCTAAACATATGCAACTTATCAAATTTGTGACATTTCACATGTTAGCATTATTTCATGTCAAATAATAAGGTACATATTCACTTTGTTCACTTTATTCTAACTTGAATGGATGAGTCAAACATAGGTTGGAAAGTTGTGTCTCAAAAGACACAATCCTTCAAAAGAACACACATCTTGGAATTAATTTCTATGAAGAGACGCACCCATTGAAAAATAGTTATACCGAAAGTTATAATCATTCATATGAAAAAACACACATTTTCATCTAAAGTGATCCTAGAATATTCCATAATATTCTACATAAGTAATTAAGCAATTTAACTCTCATTGTATAAGTTTATTCCATTTATGGTCACCATAATATGACTAGGAATGTCAATGTCTCGTAAAAGTCAATTCACTTCCTTATTTAGAGATATTGCAATCTCATTTAGTATTGTCATTGATCCCATTTTAATATGATTGTATTCATCATATGCAATAATACGATGAAGTGCTATCCCCACAACTTTAGGGTACATTAATAATGTAGTTTAATAACTTATCTTCCTTCATTCAATAAATCTTATAGATTTTAGGTAAACGCGAAGGCATGCACATTTATGATAGACTAATTTGTTAATACCCCCATAATTTTTGGGCAACAATACAAACAGTCGCTATTGCTTTATGGTCTATCAATAAAAATTAGGCCTCTTGATCGATCAGCCAAAACCACATGGTAAGGCCATTGATTTGACATAAATCTTGAACTATTCAATTTAGTTCGATAAACTGTTTCAAGCATTGAATTTGATCATTGTTCATCTCAATATCAATTCGCATATGTGCGCAAATAATTTAATATTATTTCGATTATCTTTGAAAATAATTGGCCTACCTTCTGCAATACACATTTAACCGTTTGAGGATTGTTTATTCAAATATTTCTACCATGTCTCAATTTACATTCTCTTGTAAGAACAATTTTCTTTCTAATAAGAATTACACAATCTTTGTAGACCGTAGTTTTTATCTTGCACAAATGAATATCCTTTTACAATCATCATCCTAATTATATCAAGTGTCATCGCCAACTATAGGTAGCATCTATTCTTTATAGAAAATATTCCCAACAATTAGGGTAATCATAAAAATTTTCCATCAAATTTTATCTACACACTTGGTCCGCAAACTAGGCCATTTTTACCAAAATATCAGTTCAAAATCCAAACCAATGTGTGGGTATATAGTGGAAAGAAACCATATTTAACCATATGGGTGGGCATCAAAATATACTTCCTCATGTGAGTAATATATTCAAATATTCTCCAACCAAAGGAACATACAATTTTCTCCATGCATGTGCACTTCATTCAAAATAGAATAGACATTTGCTTTTACAGATTAGTGAATATTAAATAAATTCACGATTCAAATAATCTCATGTATTTTAGTATGTCCATGAATTTCCATATTAAGAGACAAGCAATTTTCTATTGACAAGTTACCTTCCGTATACCCCTTCCCACCAAAATGGATTTAGACAATGAAGAGGCACCTCCTTATGATGCATAAAATCAATTTAATTACCATTGTCAAAACATGCAAATAAATAAGTATTTTATTTTAAATACCATTAGTTGCAATTCATGAAAGTACACAACTGTCCATATTTAATTGCTTATAATAATTGTACAGATTCAAAAATAAATTACATGGCAAAAAGAAATTTCAAACATATGAATGGATACAATTTCATTATTTCCATATCAAAAAGTCATCATTTAAAACAACTTTCTTCAAATTAAGTGAAAAGACACAATCTTTCACATAAATTTCATACATGATTTATAAATCACACTAGTGTAATAAAAATTCAATATGAACATGCACAATGGTTCGCATGGCATACATAATTTAAATGACATATATCTTCATTGTACCTTTTAGAATTAAATAGGCACCAATTAAATTAATTTAGAATAAGAAATCGATCCCTCACGGTTCAAAAGAGTTGCACAAAATTCCATTTTTTCCGTCAATTTGCACATGTACCGTTTAATAGAATAAATCAATAGATGTATGGACCGATTCATTGCAAAATCATATGCACAAAATTATTTATTAATAGGCACCATTTCAATGTTTTGTCATGAGGTGATCATTCCTTGAAACTATCAAATATATATTACCACTTCATTTAAATATATATCATTGAGTGAACAGACACCTCATAAAATCATACACTTTAAATCACGCACATTGTTAACCATTGCCAAACTAAATTTATGTTATAATTTATATTCATGCAACTATTAATGCAAATAATACAATATGCACATTAAAATTCATCTTAAGATTGTTGGGGATTTTACACGGATTATACGTGCATATATATTCTTGAACATATTACCGATAATATGTGCATACATACTATTCTACACATCTTCTATTGAGCATGAAGTTGAATATAGAATTGACTAACGAAACCGAGTATATATATGTAGATGAATTCTTGCATTTCCATACTTCGATGAAGCCATTTCATTCTTCAATTCAAAGCATTTCTATAACAATAAGAAAGTTCATATTTCTGAAATCAAAATACAATGTAAAGAAATTAGAAAGAAGATGCAAGTAAGATTGGTCGAGGCAAGTGAAACACTCTTTTCTTAAGATAAATTTGATCCATATCGGTACTAAAGATTTCTCGACAATCATCTCACAAGATATAACTATGTCTAAGCCATAAGAGCACTCCAAATGGCTTAAACCAACAAACTCGAATGGAGTTTCCTTTCTATCATGACTTTGATGCAAAAAGCAATCACTCATTCGAAGTGTAAATATGCAATGGAATAAATAATAAGCATCTTAGGGGTCCTTTATATAGAAGGCGAAGGGGTGCGGTGTAAAGACATGCATCAAAACTCAACATTTTTCATGAAGGGACACAACATGTTCCACTGCTTGCCTACCACCCACTTGGCACTCAACCGGCGCAATGCAGTTAGCTATCGCTCGCCTAGCGCTTGAGCGACGGCCTCACATGCTGAATTTTGATTTTTCGTTCAAAGTTTGGACCACATTTTTCATTCTTTTGGAATTGATTTTTAGATTCCAAATATACCACAATGATATACTTGACGAGTAGATCAAGTTAGTCTATCTACTTTCGTAATTTGACTATTGGATCAAATCCAAATATTTGACCGAAGTCAACATAAAATTACTTTTCAAGATTTATACTTAAATCAAAATTTCAATTCTTAAACCAAATTCCAACAGGGTCACAACAATAGGTGCAGCATCAACTTGATTTTCTTTTCTGTTGTTTTTATCTGAAGGGATTAATTGATTTATTTTATTCAACAATAAAAATGTGAAAATACTAAAGTCACAAAGTATTTATTAAAATATTGTGAGAATGAATTTGACTGTACGGTGTTAAACTGTTCTTAATGAAACATTTGGAATAACTAATCTCGCACCATCCTATAACATGTAATTCTCCACTACCTTCCACTACACTCTCCTCCAATTAAAGCTGGAGCATACAAGAAAGAGTTCAATTTTATTGATCATATATTGATAATTTTAATCCACTTGCACTTATAGTATCTTTATTGTAATTAATTAATAATGTTATATTACCTTAAGAGTCAAATCTGCTACATGGCCTATCACTTATTATTGTAATAAGTTGCTAACTTAATATTTGTCCTGAAATTAGTTTATGGAATCATCTGAAATTTGCCTTTAGTAGTTGATTCTAATCTCATCAAATTAGATAAAGTTATATGGTTTAATTGTGGACTAATTAGTTAGGAATGGAAATATTGTGGATCAAGAATTTATAGTTATGTGAATTTTATACTTAATATCATTCATCATTATGATGAATAAATTTTTGGTATATAGTGTGGTCTTTTTAAAGTTTTAATTGTCCATTTATATTATAGGGACACAAAATAATTCAGAATTATATCATTAGACATTTTTATTCTTTCACTTACTTTTGCTACCTATAGTAAGTTAACTATTTAGTTGAATTTATCATGACTCCTTGAAGGAGAAAGACCATAAAAAAAGAAAAAAAAATGGTATTAATCCAATATTACACTACTAGAAAAGGAGGCAACATAAACGGAATTTTAGCGACGGACAACTTCTGTTGTTATTATTGACGGAACAACAACAAATTAGCAACGAAATAATGTTATATTACTTTTATAAAATAAATATTAAATTTCCGACGGAATTTGTAACGAAATTTTTTCGTTAGTATAATTTTGTTACTAATCCGTTGGTAAAAATTTAAAAATAAAAAACAATTAATTAAATAATTTGGCGACGAGATTTTCTAACGATTGATTCTGTTGAAAATTATATAAAATAATAAAATAATTACCTACGGAATAAATATTTGTCGGTAAAATTTAAGACTTATTAAATAATTATCAAACCTAATTCATTTCCCATTCCCTCCGCTCTCTCCCGTCTCTCTAATATTCCTCCGTCGCCGCCGCCGCCTAAGCTTCCACCTCTCCTCTCTATCTCCATTCTCCATTAANAAAATAATTACCTACGGAATAAATATTTGTCGGTAAAATTTAAGACTTATTAAATAATTATCAAACCTAATTCATTTCCCATTCCCTCCGCTCTCTCCCGTCTCTCTAATATTCCTCCGTCGCCGCCGCCGCCTAAGCTTCCACCTCTCCTCTCTATCTCCATTCTCCATTAAGATTCATCGCGCCCTCCACCTCCTTCCCTCCGCCTCTCACAGTTGCTTCTCCCCGACACAACCGTTACCTACTGGCCACTCCGTCTCTGTCCCTGTTAATCCGCGCCACCTCCG
>CAIGRO010168531.1:0-12995 GCA_903798355.1 Fraxinus baroniana
TTTTGGATTTATTATTAGGGGAAATTGCATCATTGGTTCTTACCTTATCCTTTTAATCCTCAACTTTTCAAAGGAGCAATTTATTTTAACTATTATTTTAGGCACCCCTTGTAAGCTATTTGACCAATTGCCTATTAATTATAATTAGCGGGTCGGGTTGGGCGGTTTTTGTCGGGTTGGATGGGTTAACCCACAACCCGACCCAATCCGACCAACTTAACATTGCCAACCAACCCAACCCAAGAAAAAAAGGGAAAAAATCGACCCAACCCGGTCGGGTTGGGTTGGATTGGGCGGGTTGATCGGGTTGAGCGGGTTTTTGCCCACCCCTATCTTTAACCACAAAAAAACTCTCTATGGCTACTGAACCCACCCTTCTCCCTTTCATCACCATGATTTACATGGTCACCATCAAGCTTTCCTCCACCAACTATTTCCTATGGAAAAACCAACTTCTTCCCCCTCTTAAAAGCTAAGAATTACTAGGCTATGTCGATGGAGCCCTTGAATCTCCCCCATGGTTTGACCCAGCCACTTTACAGACGCCTAATCCCAAACACCTGGCATGCGAAATTATCGACGACTACTCAGCCTTCTCTTCTCCTCCCTCACCGAGCTGCATATAACGAAGTCATTCACCTAGTTGGAATGGAGTTCAATTGGGTTGTTTTTCACGCAATTTGTTCCATCTATGTTTCATCCCCAAATATACGTAGAACAACATAATGACCTCATACCTGATATAAACAATCAAGAATTAAAAAGTCGACAAGCATACAAAAATGCATACGCCACAGTGGTTTCCGACACATCAGATAAACGTGTACGAACCAAGCACCATTGACTAACATGTGCACTTGAATATTGTGTGTTTTCATCTTAACACATAACTCATCATTCAAGAATAACAAAAGAATCTTAAGCCTCGAAATAGACTTTTGCATTCGTTATTTAATTTATCAATTTATTTCAAAACTTACTAGTCATTTGAAGAACAATACAATATATGAAATTACTTGATCGACTTCAAACTATTACAAAATCACGGCTTATTTTACCACAATGACAATTAGAAATTAACGAATGTTCATAAACTTTCAAACTATATTAACCTAACCATTCACTTAACATAAATCATGCCAACTTCAATAAGTTTGTTGATAGAAGTATTCACAAAATGACGATCTAAGAAGATATCTCATGTGAGAATAACACTACAATAATGTTTAGTAACATCTACATATCCTCAACAATGGACAAAGAAGATATCTGACTATCACCCTCGTCGTAGAAGCTTACAATAATCACCTCTTCCATTACGTTGGTCATTGGTCTTACATCATTGCCCAACATCAACGTAAGGAATGCCAAATAAGACATGGTCTTCTTCGGACATGACTTCAATAGGGACAACCTCATGATCGGTAATACGACCACCAACTCCAACTTCAAGTAGCTCAACTTCATCATCCAAATTAGGGAATGGAATGGGATGAAGGCTCACCCTATAGTGGAGGTTCCTCAATTGAGGAACATAGGGAACAATGACATGCATTTCTTCATTATCTTTGGAGTAGTGATGATTGGATTGTCCACCAAAGACCATGGACGGAAGAAGTTAATATTAAATCAATATGAGTAGTTTGTTGAGTAGACGGAGACATAATTGAATGAATAATTTTTTACTACTAGTAATTTTTGCTACGGAAGTATGTGTGAATAATCTTTGAAGCCATAACCATCTTATATAGAAGACTATAACATGTGTATAATTGCATTAAAAGGGTCACACCAACTCATACTCTATGCCATTACAATTGATTGACATTAGGTTAACAAAATTTCGAGAACTTGTACTTGTTACCTCAATGCAATGTTGTAGTTATTACACACCTAAGACACGGACTTCTTATTATTGAAACCAATTCATATGTTTGAAAACTTGTGATTGTACCTCAATGCAATGTTTTTTCATTTAACTCTTCATGTAATCCCATTATCATTTTACCCTTCGATTAATTGGTTTTCATTTGTTCTTGACAATTCATCAAAAATTGTAAATTTTGATGTGATATTACTAAGACCTTGATTCCCCCTTATTAATCCGTTTCAATGCTAATCAATAACATGCAATATGTGCACATTATTGTCGATCAATGTTCCTAAATTAATTAAAAGCACTTCTTGATGTCAATTAAATTTATCCTCTCATGTGACATTCCTACATCTCTAAAAATATGTGAACATGAAAGCATGCATTAAAAATACTAAAACATCTATAGAAATCATGCAAAGTATAGCAGTATATATATCTCTATTCCCTATCGAATTTTATAATAATTCTTCTAAAGTACTATCATCCTATTGTTTCTCTTGAAATTAAAAAAAATAAAAAATAAAAATCACAATCAATACAATTAGTAATCAAGTAATTTAAAAGATATTAAATTCTATAACAATCATCTAAGAATAAATATATATTGGGTGTCAAATTATTGAATTAATATTAAAACATCATAATAATGGTTCATCAATGTCTTAGTAATTGAAACCTAGTATTACAAAATCACAAGAATTCATAATCAATTGGAAAAACAAAATCTGAATTTTAGATTGATGAAGGAGAAGACGTATCTTAAAATCTTGAATCTGTTCAATGGTTTTTTTGATAAATATTTACTATATCTTATTGTGTATTCCCAAAACCAAGGTTTGATCTTCAATTAATTCAATTCTTGAATTGATTATTGTTTCCCTCAAACGTGTGATGAATGGCATATGTTTGATGATGTTAATTGATGTTTTTTTGTAGTATGAGATGTATACGAGAGGTTTCCCTAATATATTCTGTTGTTAGAGTATCTCCAAGAGACTCTTTATTTTTAAAGATTATATTCTATCGTTTGGAGAGTATCTATAAATTTAGAGAGTTAAAATTTTGAAATATTCCAACAAACTCTTTATATATTACACTTAATTTTACTACTCCCAAAAATTAATTATTATTTTTCTTTATCTTTTATTTTAACTAACTTCTCTTTAGATTATTTTATTATTTTCTTACATTAAAAATTGATACACTTTGACTCTTTAAAATAAGGAGCATATCATGTTTAAAGAGTCTCTTGGAGATACTCTTAGATATTTATAGGATTCGAAATAGGTTTCCAAAAGAGATACAATAAAATAAGGACAATTGCCTTTGCGAGTGCATGTTTTTCTTTATCTTTGCACAGCTGTCAGTATGTTTGTCATAAATTTATCTTCCAATACCGGATTGAGGCAATTTAAAGTGCATTGAAAAACTAGCTCAAAGAGCAACGACTTTGCTCGATGTATAATTTTTCCAATTCGAATATTTACTATACCAAAAATAGGTCTCAATCTTTAGCTAAAAATTTAGAATATAACTGCGCGATTGAAAATTAATTTATCAAAATATTTTGATCATATTTCATTCTTTTTTGACTTCTAATTACATCTAATTGACTCCTAGAAATCTTCAATTATCATTTTGTGGTCCGTATCAATTATTGAATGTTTACAATTTGGTTTTCGAACTTTGGACTTCGCCCTTTTCATTGTTTTCGCTTGTTTCTTTTTATTTTATGCCCAATCATTGAGTTTCTCCTAGTAAATGTAATATACACAAGATTATGCTATAATTTATCAAAAGAACAATAAAAATGTCGATATTTTAAAGTCCAAATAATTATCATAAAGCCATGTGTGACAATTTTTGAGACTTCATATACGAGAAACCAATTGATGTTCATTAAGTATACAAATAATGCACGAGAATAATGGAAGAAATTGTGTGAAGTTAATTAAGAAAAAAAAACAACAATAATAATGAAGTAAATAGATTGAGAGATAATCTAACCGGACAAAGATAAAACTCGGATAGAAATCGAAGACATAACAACCAACACGCGACTACAAACAAGTGATTCATGATCGACGACAATGACTTGGGCATTTGGAGGGAAAGCACCCGATGATAGAGATCCGAAAATGATTCTAGAGAGAGAACGGAGTAATGAATAAAAAGGAGTTAGGTTTCTTTTTTTCTTGAACTATACGGGTTTGGTCATGCGGTTTGGGTAGGTTTTCATGAGTCTTATGGTTAAGATGATTTTGATCATTTTTATCTTGAATTTGACCATATTTGTGACAGCGTCACGTACTAGGTAAACAGTTTATATTCCCACTTATAAGGAGAATTGAGTATTTAATGCATGATTGACTAACACGTTACTTTTTCAAATAAAGGTTGAACCCCAACCTTGAGGGGTTCCCACCGCCATGCCTCTAGAGTATCGTGGAGGAGGTAAATCGCGGTTTGTGTCTCATCAGGCCAGGGTACAGGAGTTGTCATACTGGTGCCCACAGAGAGTCTAATTCCAAACTTTGTTAGATGCAAGAATCGAACTCTCACACTGTGGCTGCCAACTCAACTGAGACTACCTCACTCTTGTCCTTTACACCACTGAACTATGCCCCGAAGGGCATGTTACTTTTTCAAATAAGTAGTATATGTAATGTGTGAGTTATTATTTGTTAATACAATTTTTAATTATATTAATACTTTTGTCTTCATTGTGGAATTTAAAATTGCTAATAAATGCATTTTGGTCTAAATTATAGTAAAATGGATATTGAACAAATTTTTGACATTTTTGTTTGCAATTTCCTCTTAATTTTTTTGCTTTAAAAATAGAATTTTACCATATAGGACGTTGATTGTGTAACCATGTAAACTGGGGTTCAATCCCAATGGAACTGAATAACAATGCTCAACAATTTTTTAGGAACTTTTTAGAATTAATAGAGTGTAGGTATCATAAAATGTGTGGATAATAAAAAGTAATAATTTTATATGTGATCGAAATTAAAGTTTAACTTTCGTTGAATGGTAGAATTAACTTTTAATTTACTAAAAATATTTCCCAAACAAAGACTTTATTTCATACTTTATACGAACGTTCACGTAAGTACATAAATTAGAATACATAATATAAATAAACATTTACACTTACGTGAGAATAACTTAAAGTAGCGTGGGGTCAATATTAAGACTAAATGATTCTTTAGAATACCAAATTCTATAATGAGTGTTAGTTAGTCAATTCCTCTCACAGTTAGGAAAATCTTTTATTTATATAAATGGTTATGCTTTTATTCAAATGCACGCAAGGAATTGACCAAAGCAACATTTACCTTATTTTTTTCCGTGCTGCCCATCGAATCAATTATTGATGTTTCCTGTTTATGACTAATACGAAATTTAGATCCCGAGACTCTTAGAAATTCGGAAAAAAAAAAAAAAAAGGATTTGCGAGAAATTTTCTCGATAATTTTACTTTCTAATATGAGAATAATTATGAAATAATTAATTTCTCTTAGTACAATGTCTAAAAGAACAAATTAAAACTTACGCAAAATAGGTCAGGTCGGAGATCGTGACTAAAAAGATCTTAGGTGGGCTTCTTTTGCGTATAAGAAAGTTGAGTTGAATGGCTAGAACTAGTAGGGTAGGGTAGGGTAATTTATTCTTTAGAACGCTTTGTATTGTGTTAAGTAAGA
The DNA here is from genome assembly GCA_903798355.1 of Fraxinus baroniana. Classification (NCBI taxonomy): domain Eukaryota; kingdom Viridiplantae; phylum Streptophyta; class Magnoliopsida; order Lamiales; family Oleaceae; genus Fraxinus; species Fraxinus baroniana. Next base: position 5,587 of record CAIGRO010168531.1, read on the forward strand.
AGCACGTGTGTCGATACATACATGAGTTTAAAAGAACACGTAATAGTAAATATTTTCGCATCTAATGATCGCAAGTGGCTTCAACAAAAATACGTCGTTTTTATTCAATTGTTGAACCCATCTTCAATTCATATTCTAAGGTTGAAAATAGCTATCGACTCAAAAATAAAGGGTAACTATTATATTTTTATTTTTTGCAAAATGGGTTTTTTTCTCCAAAAAAAAAAAAAAAGAAAAAAAAAAAAAAAAAGAGTATTTTTAGAGAGAGATAAGAGAGTGTTTGAGAGAGAGAGAGAGTGGTTTTGGAATTGTTCAGAGTGGACCGGGTTTTAAGAGGCTTGAATTTATCCGTGCAGAAAAGTGGTGAGGTGGGGCCACATGGATTGGATTTGGACCGTACGATTGAAATCAGCGGTCAAAATTAATCTAGATTCAGCATTTTTTATTTTTTATTTTTGCTTTTTACTACTAGCAGGCGGGCACGTGCCTCTGGAGATTTTTCACCTTTTTTGATTAAATTTTAGGTTTTCTATTTTTCTATCTTTTTCTGGGTAGATGAAAACAATGAGGGTATGGTGTGATGTTAGAGTGTTTGTAATAAGTTGATCAAATGATGCTACCCACTATATTGTTCGTTGGATTTGGATCGTGATTATTCATGTCTATCTTTTGGACCACTGAATAATTATTCTTGTGATTTTCTTGTAATAATTTACACGAAATTATTATTTCATGACACATAAGTGTTTTATATGTTGATTTTATCTAGTCTTGACTAATTTGAGTTGAACTGCTATTACACATGATAAGTTTACAGATCTCGTCCACGATGTGCGTAGATTAAGCAGCATTAAACAGGGACACATGTCTCACATGTTACTCGTTAACCTAGTCTTATTTCAACTGGTCTGAACTGGATTGCTATTTACATGTGATATGTGTACTAGATAATTGTAGAAATGCACACATTGTGCCTAGATTGAACAGTACATGATAAAATACCAAACAAATATCTCACACATTACTCGTTAATTTAGTATCGTTCTAGCTAGCTCGAACTTGATTGCTTTTTACATGTGATACGTATGTTGATCCCATTTTTTATTGAATGCGCATACTGGGGAACACTAGACAAGGACAAGCGTACCACATGTTATTTGTTAATCCGCTCTTGGTCTTGCTAGCTTGAGTTGGATTGTTTTTTACATGTTATATGCGCAATAGTCTTGTTTTCTACTCGTAATTATTTGAAATGAGCATACTGGGTGGCACTTGATGAGATTACGGGCGAACGCCTCACATATTTTTGTTAGCAACTAGCTTGAGCTGGATTGATTTTTACATGTGATATGTGTATTAGTCTAATTTTACTCATTAATTTAAATGTGTGAACTTAGTTGTAAAAAATGAATATTTCACATGTTACTCGTTAACCTAGTCTTGTTCTAGCTAACTTGAGCTGCACTGTTATCTACATATGATACGTATACTATTCTCATTTGTTACTCATGATTGTTAGAAATGTGTATATTGAACTATTCTAAACGAACATCACACACGTTACTTGTTAATATTATCTTATTTCAACTATTTAGTTGAATTTGACAATAATTATTGCAAAAAAATAAGTGTGTTTCTTCATAACAATATTAATCCTTCGATGTTCCTTCTCTCTTTATTTAGGTTCATTTGTTTAGACCAACTTTTTTAAATTTGGTTTTGTCACTAAACCAAATTATTGTTGACAATGTCCTAATGTTGACCCCGTCACTACACTGAACACAAATATGAAATAAGTATTTTACACTGTATTATCAAGAGAAAAATGCTGAAGGAAAATAAGTTAGTGAGGAAATTATTGGCTTCATAAATATTTGGTCATAATTAATTTAGAATTATTAAAATAAGTTGACAGATTAACAATATATATATTAATTTTGCAGTTGTTGTATATTTATAGGATATAGATCCATTCAACTAATATGTTAGGCTGATCGAATGTTTGGTATAAATAAAAGATTAATAGTTGCTTCAAGCATAGTCTTACACCCTGCAATGTATAAATAAGGTTCTGGATATAAATTGCTACAGCATTAAGCATAAGGCTAATTATTTCTTCAATAGCTTCTCCTTCATCCTCTCTACTGCACTTTTCAGAGTCTCTTCATCTTTGCAGAAGGTAAATCTCACAAGATTCTTTCCTTCTTCTGGATTTAGATAGAACACGCTGGTCGGAATTGCTACAACACCTACTTCCTTGATTAAATACTCACAGAAAGCAATGTCGTTTTCCAGTCCAAATGGGGTGTGATCCACCACCACAAAGTAGGTTCCGCTTGATGGGAAGACCGTGAACCCTACCGAATTCAACCCCTCGATCAGGATATTCTTTTTCGCTGTGTAATCCCTCCGGAGCTCCTCATAATAAGAATCTGGGGCTTTGAGGGCCGTTGCAGCTGCAAATTGCATCGGGGTGGATGTTGCAAAGGTGAGGAATGAATGTGCCTGCCTGACTCCCCATGTCAAATGTGGGGGTGCTATTGCCCAACCAATTTTCCAGCCAGTTAGTGAGAACGTCTTCCCGAGAGAATTCATGGTCACAGTCCGTTCGTACATCCTGGGAAGTGAAGCAATGGAAATGTGATCCATTTCAAAAGCCAACTTGTCATAAACTTCGTCGGAAAAGACCAGTATATCATTCTCAATACAAAGAGATGCAATTGCATTTAGTTCTTCTCGAGTGAACATCTTTCCTGTGGGGTTATGCGGAGTGTTCATCAGGATAGCACGAGTATTCTTCGATACTACTGACTTCAGCTCATCAATGGGGATCGAAAAATCAGGAGGCCGAAGGGTGACACATTTTATTTTAGCACCAGCCATGGAAAGTGTAGCTTCATAGGAATCATAGAATGGAGCAAAGAGGACAACCTCATCACCAGGATTTACTAAGCCTAATATTGTTGCGGCTATTGCTTCAGTGCATCCCGAAGTGACAGTGACTTCCTTTTCAGGATCAACCACAAGTCCAGTGTCTTTCTTGAAGCGTTCAGCAACAGCTGAGTTCAGGTCAGGAACTCCATATCCACGAGCATACTGATTTTTACCATCTCTAATGGCCTGAATAGCTGCTTCTTTGACGAAATCTGGGCCGTCAAAATTTGGAAAGCCCTGTCCAAGGTTTATGGCTCCATGCTTGATGGCAAGCGAGCTCATTTGGGTGAAAATAGTAGTTTTGAACTTCTCTAAACGCTTGGCAACCTGATAAGAATGCTTATGATGTCATAGGCAGAACAGAAATTTGTAGTTCATCTCCATGAACTACTGCTGAGAATTGGACTAAATAAAAACATCGTTAGCTTGTTTTCGGGAGGATTGAACACCACTAAAAAGTACTAAGAAAGAAGCTAAAAGCTTATTCATTACAGTGCAGTTCCATTCAATACAGCTCAAGTGCTTTGCATGTTCATACTACCCTTAGTACCATAGTTTAGTATCCCCAGAAATAATGTCTTATGAATGCTCTGAAATAGTTGATACTGCAAATTAAACAGCATCTCAAATCAATTTGAAAATGAATGAAAACAACTAAACTCACATAATTATTTCTTTGTTACAGTGCATTTGGGTCTGTTTATTGCCTCTGAATACATGTTATTTAACACTTTTACCTTAAAAGATTTAGATTTTAGACACTAGAAACTACAGTAACTCATAAATTTAGTATTACCGCTTTACGTTATTGCCTTTGTGTAAGTAACATCCCACGTTTTTAGACACAAAAACAAAAACCAACATGTAAGGATTTGAGCTGCTACTCATAAAAAGGTTAACCAAAAGGAACCTCACGACTCAATAGTGGAAACTGCTTCTTATATTGATTGTTGCAATGACTACCTTGATCAATATTTTACCACATAAATTCCTTCAGAGCAGATTCAGCTAGTAGGGTAGGATTCTAAAAATACTTGCCGAAAAAGGGTGGGACAAGCGCAGGCTTTTAACAGAATATAGAAAATAACACTCATAGGTCTGTAGATGAATTAGACCGATATAGGCAGTGTTGAAAATTATGTGGCTATGCCTGCGTATCACAGATAAAATTATGAAAGTTACAAGGCAATTGGCTTTTGCTAAAGGAATCAAAAAGAAAAAAACTTCTGCTCTATCATCTGAACATAATGACACATAACAATAAGAAGTTAAGGTTATTCCCAATAAACTCGAGATCGGTAACATGAATAATGTTTCATTACTCCATTCTATCTATCATTTCATCTACTGAAAAAAACAAAACATTGTTGAAGCACATTGGGACATGCTAATTAAATAGTGTTTATAGCCTCTTCAAGAAAAAACAATATTTATACTACAGTATGATGGGCATAAATCTTCGAAAAGTCTTTTGATATCCTCCATTTTAGTAGACACCCAAACCAAAGAAGTATAGCCTATTGTATGCATCGGTGGCCTTAAAGTGTAACAATCACATCAAACTATAAGGTTTTCAGAGCATAGCTTTATCTTGAAGTCCATCGCTCTATGGGTGTCTAAAAACTCGGAACATTAACAGTCTTTAACAAATGCCAAAATCACCACACCACACCACACCACCACAGTTTTAATACCAAATTTAGGACCAGCTACATAATATTTTTCCATTTCAAATCCGAACTACCAGAGCCGGACCTGAGGAGAGGCCCAAGAGGCCTCCGCCTCAGCCCAGATCTTTTAGGGGCCCAAATTTTGGTCTTTTTTTTTACCTAAAACTTCACTTCCTCCACACTTATGGCACTGAGGCCAGACTCCAGACGGAAGAAGCTATAGCCTTAGCGCCTGTAGAAACTGGAAGATCTGACCGCGAGAAAGAAAACCACATGTGCGCCTGTGTCATTGATGGTATGTGCCAGGATGAAATTGTTCATTAAGGTTGGGATTGATTGCTTTATCCATGTTAGTATTGCATTGGTGACCATTTATTTTAGATGTGGAAATATGGACTCTGCATTACTTGAATTTTATTCCATGACCAGCCATGATGTTATTTCTTGGAATTCTGTAATATGTGGATTAGCTCACCATGGGCATGCTGAACAAGCTATAGATATGTTTGAGAAAATGAGATTATCAAATGTGAAGCCTAATCAAATAACTTTTGTAGGTGCCCTTTCTGCACGTGGCCATGTGGGCTTTGTTGAACATGGTAAATATTACTTTAATATTATGCAAAATGAGTATTTTCTTCACTCAACAACTGAGAACTATACTTGTATTGTTGATCTGTTAGGTAGATTTGGACTTAAAAATGAGGCAATTAATATTTTGGATCAGATGGGCTTATTAGGACTAGAAGTTCCAGCAAGAGTTTGGGGAGCATTGTTTGGAGCATGTAGAGTGCACAATAACTTCACTATAGGTGAGATTGCTGGGAATAAGATTCTAGAATTAAAGCCTTCTAACTCTAGTGTGTATATGATTCTAGCTGAAATATACTTGGCTAGTGGGAGGAAAGATGAGGCAGAAAAGATATGGGTTCGCATGAAAGAGAATGGTGTTAAAAAGCAGCCTGGCTGTAGTTGAATTGAGTCAAACGATGGTGGCCAACTATTTCATGCAGGAGACAAAACACATCCTGAGTTTAAGTGCATCTCCCATGTTATAAACTTGATATATATGGAGATTGAGATAGAACATTTGAAATCTGATTTTGCTTCATTCTCTGAATCTATAGAAGGCATGTAGCTAATATTGAAGCAGCTATTGCTTGGACTTTTTGTCTGTGGAAAATGATCTATTTTCTGGAATACAGTAGAATGTGTCATGGTCCAGCCATCACGAGGAAGTGGAAGTGTAATACAAAAGAAAACTTTTGATTGCAGAAGGCAATGAATCTCTCTTGGCCTAATGTAAATTGTGTGGCTACCAAAGGTAGTTGAATGGCTCAAACTCATGATTATATTTAAGTGATCGGTTAGAACATTTTCGNAAATAATTTGAATATTTTATTTTTATTTGTTGTTTTATTTTTGAATTTAAGTTAATAAATTTAGTTCCGTAAGACTTTTTAAATGAAAAAAATGGATTGTCCACTATGACTTAGGAGCTCAAATTTTAAAGTTCGCCTCAGGCATTGCGAAACACGGGTACGGCCTGCGAACTACTTTCTTCCAAATGGTCAATGAAACTCAAATATTACCAACCACCCCTCAGGCTATGTTGACTTCAGCTCAAATTTTTCTTCATAAATTTGAACTCTCCATAATAAAGTTCCAAAATTTATTAGTAAATCTCTGAGTTTTCCTTCATTTTGAAAACCAATTTGCTTTCAGTAACTAACTTTTTTCCGAACTGTATAACTCCAACTAATTAGGATCACAACACATTACACAAATAAAAAGAACATCGAACAAATAAATCCAAAATCTTATTCCAAAAATACACATCAAGAAAGGCAAAACAAAAGAAAATGGTTTCAGTAAAATGGGTCTGACCTGGACGGGTTTAGCCTTCTGAGCCAACTCATCCTGAGTCAAACCGGCAGCCTGTTGCGGCGTTGGCACGGCGGTGGATACAGATGAGGCCATTATGGATGAGAAACTTGTGGTGTAGATTCCAATTCTATTAATTTCAGCACCGGCAAAATCGAAACTGTTACTTCTTGAAAGAACGTGGGAAATTTGGAATGGTTTAAAGATCGATTTTCTGAGCATTTCATGCGATGTCAAGGTACATTGGGTTGAATTATGGAAAGAGATATGCTGCAACATCACCCACTGTAATGCTAGGAAGTATTAGGGTTAAAACTGAACTTTATTGGAATAATTTGGGGCAGGATAAGTGGATTTGGGAATTATATGGAGATTACATGGGCCAATATGCACAACTGAGTCAGAATTTGGAATAAAAGGTAGGAGTCAGAATTAGGAGACATTAAGTGGAATGCGACGAGTCGAGTCGAGCTAGTTCATCCGATTCATGCCCGCAAACCGCAATTTTGCTTGAGACGTGAGTCAAATCAACTCGGCCATCCGATCGACTTCTGTGACGGCTGTACCATAAATGATTATTCTCCCCTATTTCAAAAATAAAATAAAAAAAATAAAATAAAATAAAAATCACTTGTTTAGCTACATTAACTTGACACTTCTAACATGAGCTCGACTCCGACCTATATTAAATAATTTTTTATTGTTTCGACTTTTTGCGTATTTAGACTTGATAGTCACGAGCTTCTCTTCTCACATGAGCTCGACTCTGACTTATATTAAATAAATTTCCGTTCGTTTTGGTTCATTGCTAATTTTACTGTAATATCAAAAAACTAGCGTGAACATAGTTTATGCCTCATTTTTAAATACCAAATGAAGTGTAAATATCTTAATACTTGGTTTGAAACTTGAAAAATATAT
>CAIGRO010168543.1:0-10520 GCA_903798355.1 Fraxinus baroniana
GAGTGGACTACAATGAGATATTTTATCCTATTGCTAAATACACCTCTATTAGAATTCTCTTGCCATGAATTTTAATCGGGAACTTAATTAGCTTGATGTAAAGACTGCTTTTCTGAATGGAGATCTTGAGGAGACCATTTATATGAGACAACCTGCGGGTTATGAAGTAAAATCTAATGCTCATAAGGTCTTCCTGTTGAAAAAATCTCTTTATGACTTAAAGAAAGCTCCCAGACAATAGTATAAAAAGTTCAATTTTTACATTAAGACTTTGGGTTTTGTTAAGAGCAATTATGACTCTTGTCTCTTCTTCAAAGGGTCTGGAGGACCTGAATCTATTTGCCTACTTTTATATGTTGATGATATGTTACTTGCTTGTCAAAACAGATCTGAAATAGATTCTATTAAATCAAAATTAAAATCTGAGTTTGAAATGAAAGACTTAGGGCAAGTTAAAAAGATACTAGGCATGGAAATAGAAAGAAACAGAATAGACTGCATGTTATGGTAAAGACAGTGTGCATACATCAAGAAAATAATAGAAAAAATTTCTATGCTGAGACACATTGGCTTGCTATGAAATGGATGTTAAAACACTTGAAAGGTTCAACTAGTTTAGGTTTGTTGTTTAAAAAATGTAATGAATGCATTGTTTTGAAAGACTATTCTGACTCTGATTTTGCTGGAGATTTAGATAAGAGAAAATCTACCTGTTCTTATATTTTCACTTTGTGTAATGATTGTATAAGTTGGAAATCTTAATTGCAAAAAACTAGTTGCCTTGTCTTCTACAGAGGCAGAATACATAGCTGCATGTGATGCTGTTAAGGAAAGTCTTTGGTTAAGATGGTTACTTAATGAAATTGGCTATGTAAATAATTCTGTCAATATTTACACCGATAATCTGAGTGCTATTCATCTGAGCAAAAATCCCATGTATCATGATTGAACGAAACATGTTGATATTAAGTTTCACTTTGTGAGAAACATGGCTGAAAAATGTTTGATTAGTTTAGAGAAAATCTCAACTAAGTTTAATCCTTCTGATTTGGGAACCAAAGTTTTACCTTTAAACAAATTTAAAAACTGCTTGAAAACTCTAAACATTACTGATCTACAGTAATCTTTAGAATAATCAACTAGGACTGTGTGGGAATGAATTCTAACTTTTCTGTTTTTATTTTTATAGGTTGAATAAAAGCAAATGAAACATATTGGCTCTCTAGAGCACTAAGTTACCAAGAATTATTCAGCAATGTGGAGATTGTTAACAATTGGGTTGCCTCATAATTCTTTGGTCCAAATTGATTCTCTTGGGCCAGTGCTATACCGAATCCTTGACCCAAAACTTATTTTTCTTGGCTTTGTGATCTGGCCCTACACTTGGCCAGATCTCCACCGTTGATGGAGAACTCCCTGCCTTAAAAGTATTTATCGAAGCTTCATTCTCTCTGGAACTGTTGAGTGTCTTTTGAGAGATTTCTCTATGTGTGATTAGGGTTCATCTTTTTCTTTCTTTCTTCCGTTTTGTAAATCTGAGTAATTTTTGTATATTTCTTAGTGATAAGGTAGTGAGGACACTTAATCTATTCTTTGTGAGATTGTGTATATTCTGAGTGAGTTTGAGGCTAGAATAATCGAAGAAATCTCTGATTTCTTCGTATTGAGTCTGTGGTTAGGGTTCATCTCTTGCTTTCTGCCGTTTGTAAATCTAAGTGATTTATGTAGATTTTCTTAGTGCTAAGGCAGTAAGGACACTTGATCTCTTCTTTGTGAGATTGTGTATATTCTGAGTGATTTGAAGCTAGAACAAAATGATGATTTCTTCATACATTGTAATCTGATCCTTGGTGATTTTTAGTGGACTACAGCTTTATCCCTTTGTGTGGATGCTCAACGGGTGAGTAGGCCGCAGGCTGAACATCCGGGCCCTTTGGGCGAAAAATCCCTTGTGTTCTTCTTTATTTTCGCGATTTACTGTTTTAAATTGTGTTTTTTGTGAACTCTGGGACCAATAGATTTAGCTCGTATGTCATCACTATTTCATAAAGCTCCTCCAATGGATATGTGTTACATCTTTATTGTTTTTATTAACATCCTCAATGAACTCCAATCTCCCAAGAGAGATACGTATTTTATTTACAAGTTTATCGTTAGTAAATTTTCTATCAAAGTCTTTGATGCCTTGTAAAACGAGTAATCATATCAATAATGGATTCATTTTGTTTCATAAAGAAATTTTCAAAATCTTTAACCAAAATATTTATCTTAGTTTCTTTTACCTTACTAGTACTCTAGTAAATGATTTCTAAAACATGTTAAAAATGTCATAAGTGTGATCACATATACTAATACGGTTCTATTCATTTTTATATAGAACAAAATAAAGAAAATATTTTGCTCTTGCAATTAACAATAATTTTCATTTATCTTCTTTATCGTACTCGTCTCTTATTTTTGAAATGATTTGATCAGATTTACCATCAATTCTTGTAGTCACTTAAGGACCAAATTTAATAAGATCCCAAATATTATAATGTATTGATTGAATATATATCATCATTCTAGCCTTCCTGTAGTTATTATTATGAGTACCATCAAAGAATGAACGACAATTTGTAGAATGCCTATTAAGATTTTGAAGATTATGGTTAATCTTTATTCAAGATTGTAAAATTTTAATTTCAAATTGAGCACTTTGTTCTTATATCAATTGATAGTTCAAGGATGACTGACCAAGAGATGATGAATTGGTTTTTAATTTTTTTCCCCAAAATTAATATTAAATCAAGCAAGTTAAGAACAAGTAGATCAACCAAATAATAAACTTAACCAAATTAATAATTAATAAAAGAGAAGCGAGGATGTAAACGATATAATTGTGAAAGTTCGATCGAAACCAATGATCTACGTTCTTCGTTACTAAACTTTCCGTCACGAGCAAGATTTTTCACTATATTGATTAATTTATGGTGCAATCACAATCCTTACAACGCTTTTGGCGACTCACAAACAAAGAGAATTGACCATTATACAATATTGAGCTTCCAAGGGACCTCAATACGATCCACAACTTAAAAAAAAAAATGATTTTTCAATGAAATTTTTGTCTTAATAAATGATACTAATGAATTAAGTTAACTACCAATAGAGACTAATACTTCAATAAATAACAATGAATAATAGCTCAAGTATTAGGTAAGAAACTTTGATGATAATTAAAAATTTGATTCTATCAATAAAAGTTTTTCAATATGAAAAAGAAATGAATGCAATGTAATTTCATAAATTATCTAAAAATATTTCTCTCTTTAATGCACTTGAAAGACCTTACTTTGATTGCAAAAAATAGAACTTATCTATAGAAAACAATTTGCAAAAATTTCGGTAAGTTCTGATGATCAATATATAGCCGTTGGACAAAAAAGTCAAAAGTCAGTATGGTTAAATTTTTTGAACTGTTGGATTTTTTATTGACCAAATGAGCCATTTGGTTGACTGGTACGGTTGACCTCCGAGCAAAAAATTTTATGCAAGTGATAATTAAAATAACTTTTAGTGCATAAAATGATTTTTTTTATCTTTAATCATTCATTGCTACCTATCAAAGTATTTACCTTTACATTTGAACTAAAAAGTCTAGTCTTTGATTTTTTTTATTTTTTATTTTTTTGAAATTTGGTTCATAAGCTTTTGATTTTAAAGGATTGTGCCTTCAATGCATGATTTCGATCTTGAACTTCTTCATAAATTCGATTTGATTTGATCTTTTAATGTCAAACGATTGATTTTCTCATTGAACATTTTGAAGACTATAATCATGTAAATTCAATTTATTAGTAAACAAAATTAACTTCTTTGTTGTAGTCAAAATTTTATGGTTATAATCAACCACATGCCAACAAAAATTTGTAGTTATAATATAATTACCCTAATTAAAATAGATAACAAATACAAGGAAGCATAAAATAACATAAAAAGCCAACTCGTAGTTTTCTCCAATCCAAGCCCCCAACCTCCTACCACCACCCTCGGCCGTCGCCACCGCCAATTCAACATTCTGTGTCACTATCCCCACCATCGTTACCTCATCTAAAACCAATATTACCATTACCACTTGTACAAAAGATATGACAACTGATGTATATTTAAAAGTCAAAAATTTGAAATATGTGAACACACACAACAGCAAGAGTTGCTAAAGGTTGGAGATCTAAAAGTCCGTATTTGAGGTTTGAGGGCAGGATAGTAGGAGGCCCTTGTTGACTATTATATTTAAATGGTATACATTTACCTTATCTAACAACTTAAACTTTATGATCAAATGGTTTAATAGAAAAAGTAAATCCACTCTACACTTGAGGACGTGGGTGAAGAGCGTCCACATTTACATCAAGTGGTTCAGCATGAATGTACAATTTTTCAAAACTCACAAGTCAAATTTGCGACTGACTTTTTATGTAGTTCAACAAAATGGGCTCTATTTCCATCTTTATTTTGCCACTAGTCCTACATCTTGACCTACCAGAAATCGTTGCAAGAACATTGTCCATTCTTAAAACGATGAAATCGCACTCGATCTCTTACAATTATTTCCCTCTTGTATACTTGAGAAATCAGTTTGGCAGCTGTGTGGCAATCCTTGCAGGCCCTCAAGTTCTTCACAATATGAATGGTTGTTCCGGGAGCAGTATGTAGTAGTCCAAATGCTATTGCCAGCTTTTCACTGTGGTAAGTAAGTGCGGTTTCCTTCTCTTCCTCACTGACATCAAACAAAACTTGTGAGGTATCAGGCACATGGCCAATCTTTTGAATGATCCTTTCCAGCATCAAATGTATATCCCTTATTTGTGGATGGGACGAATCACCTACTTTGAATTCATGAACAATGCCATTCAAATTAATCATGCTGCTTCCCGGGATAGTTTTGATCCCTCTTTCTTTCATTGATTTTCGCAATTTTGCAACACTATCCCATTTCCCTGCCTTTGCATAGATGTTTGACAGCAGTGCATATCGACCACTGTTTTCAGGCTCCAATTCAAGCAGGGTTTCCCCGATTTTCTCCGCTAACTCAACATTGCCATGTCTCCTGCAAGCACTTAGAAGGGCTCCATAAACAACAGCATTTGGCTTCATTGGCATACCACTTACTAATTCGAGTGCTTCAGTTATAAGTCCTGCCCTTCCTAAGAGATCAACGACACATCCATAGTGCTCTAATGTTGGTTTTAGTTCATAAACTTGTTCCATAGAATGGAAATACTCTAGGCCTTTATCAACCAATCCTGTATGAGCACAAGCGTTTAGAAGTGCTGTAAATGTGATATCATTTGGTTTCAAGTTTTGCCTTAACATCTTCAAGAAGAGCTCGACTGCATCTTCTGCTCGGCCATGCATTGCAAGTCCCCCAATCATTGCATTCCAAGAAAAGATTTCTTTATGTTTCATCTTCTCAAAAACTTCCCAAGCCAAGTCAATTCGTCCGCATTTAGCATACATATCCACCAAAGAAGTCCCTAATACTGCATCCAATGGAATTGAATTCCTTCTAACATAATCATGAATCCATTTCCCTTGAGCAAGAGCCCCCGCATTAGCACAAGCAGCCAGCACACTTGAAAAAACAAATTTACTAGGCTTGATTTCTTCTCCTTGCATTGCATTGAAAACTTCCAAAGCCTCCTTGAAATACCCTCCTTTGTTATATCCATCAATCATTGCACTCCAAGATACCGCATCCTTCTCTGGCATTTCATCGAAATATTTCTTAGCCTCCTCAATCTGTCCATTGTTAGCATAGCCAGTGATCATTGTATTCCAAGAGCCAACGTTCTTCTCCTTCATGTCCTCGAACAACTCCCTAGCGGATTCTACATCCCGGGATTTCATACAACCATCAATCATGGCATTGCAGCAAACAACATCTCTTTCTGCACTTTCATCAAACATGTTTCGGGCATCCTCGAGACGTCCAAAAGACACGTACATCTGAATTCCTGAACTAATTATGTGGCCATCTGCAGTAAGTCCATGTTTAATGATATGACCATGGACTTGCATCCCTTCTGCAATAAGATCCTTTATAGTGCAAGCCTTAAACAATGGTGGGTATGTGTACTTATTAGGCCTGGAATCTGCACTTACCATCCCAATATAAAAACAGATGGCATTAAAGAATTCTTTATTATCCACACACCCTTTAATGATACAATTCCATACAAAAACATTTGCATTTTCCACATGTTCCAAAACTCTTATTGAACTCTCTAGGCTTCCCAATCGAGGATTTGCATAGCATTTCACTAAGGACCCTGCAACATAATGGTCTTGAAAATGACCAGTTTTCAGGATTAAAGCATGAGCCTGCTTGAGATTTTCCATGGAAGTGCTGCATTTTGTGTTCAGAAAATTCAAGATTGTTTTCTGGGAGATGGGAAAATTCTCAGTCGGGTGGTTTGCTGGTTGAAGACGATAAGGTGGAATCTCTGTTGTGGTGGTAATTGTGCTCATTTTTTTCCTATGCGGCCATTGGCACTGGCCGAGGAATGATAATGTTTTTGCACGTCACAGCTTGGTGGGGTCCAATTCAAGAATCTTGCCCAATTCCCTTGATGATGTTGATGATTTAGCCTCATCCAAAGAATAACAAAATATCATTTTTAGAATTCCGAATAAGTGTAGAAACTATACTTATCAGAAGGCATGTGCAATCGACTTCATGAATTTTGAGGTGGTTCATTTGGATTCAGCCCTTCGTCGAAGAGTTCACGCATCTCTGGTCCATTTGGATTCAGCCCGTCGAAGTGTTCACGCATCTCTATATGGGGAGTGCTTTCAGGTATATGAGCTTTCATGTATAGGCTTCTTCTATGGCTTTTTCCATGGATGGCATGTGCGATCCATTTTGACAAATTTTGAGGTGGTCCGGTCCCTTTGGATCTAGCTCTTCCTCGAAGTGTTCACGTATCTTTACATGGGAAGTGATTCCTTGCAAAGGCATCTTCCATGGCTTTTTTCCACAAAAGGCATGCGCGATCCACTTCGTGAATTTTGATGTGGTCTATTTGGATCCAGTTCTTTGTCGAAGTGCTCACACATCTCTGTATAAAAAGTGCTTCCATGCATAGGCTTCTTCCATGACTTTTTCCATGGAAGGCATGTGTTTTATGAAGGCTTGATTCTGGACAAAATGTCCTTCAGTGAATTAAAGACATCTATATAGGCCGAAAAAGTCTGCCATTACAGTCTTTTATTGATAATATCTTCGTAGATATTCCACATTCTATGGATGAGGAGTCTAACATTTCGATGTCTATCCCTTGTTCAAGGGTCTTCCCTTGTTCAGGGGTGTCATCCATGTCAAGGTCTACTAGAATCACGTTGACATTCGTGGTTCGACCTTCCTTAAGGAGTTCATGTAACACTTCCTTGAACCCATTTGATTACCTCGGACTGTGACTGTGCCAGGGAACTTCATGCATAGGTGGTGGATAGATGTGACGACGACCCATAATTCTTTTAGATTGGTCGTCCTAAGACGTGATGATAGGCTGAGCAATTGTCCACTATAAAGAATTCCATAAAGTGGTGGGCCACCTGGAGCTCTGCTCCCGTCTCAACCACGAGAGTGATCTTTCCACTTGGGATGATGTTGTCTCTCGTAAATCTATATAGTGGGTAAGTCGTGGGGGTTAACTAGTGATCCACAATCATTTATCAAAGATAGCTCCAAAAATTATGTTGACAGAACTCCCATTATATACCAACATTCGTTTTAAACCATTGCGTGCAACAACCGTCTTTATAACTAGAGCATCATAATGGGGATAGTGCAAACCTGTTGCGTCTTTCAGGTAAAGGTAATAGGTTCACCTCCCGTTGGCCTGGGGACAGATATTGTTGACAATGAAGCTTTGCATTTGGGAGGGGGGGTTCTTGGCCTCCCTCGAATAGTTCCTTCAAATATTTCTTGTTTTGCCTTCGACATGGGAGCCTCCAATTATTATGTCAATCTCTATGATCAGCACTGTGTTCATATCGGTTGGGTAATCCCTTCTTTGTCTTTGTCCACCACGAGGCCAATTATCTTCATTGTCTTGTTGGCGAGGTGGTGGGTCACGCCTTGGGTTCCTAGCCTCGTCCTACATATGTTGTTCTTGGCGAAGGTACATTCCATAGTGGGTTTTGATGGCTCATCTGATTTTGCTAGGATTGTCTTGTTAAGTCATTACAATCAACAGTGCTGCTGTAAAAATAGTGGTAAGAGCAGTATTTTGGTAGCGTCTCGTCCCTATTCCTAGGTTCGGCATCTCTCCCTCAACATTTCCTTCTTTGAGGACTCTAGGACCTGGGCCTTTCCAATTGGTCATTGTGATTGAGATTTACATCCTCTTAGGTTATGGTAAGTACTATGTTCAAGGCCACGACTGCGTAGGCTTGGCCTGAACCGGAAGCAAGGCACAGTCAGCCCGATTCCATTAGTCCAAGAGGTAAGAAGTGTGTTATCTTCCTCTTTGACTTTGAGGGATAGGATCCCCATGTTGGCTCTAATACGATGTTCCCTTATGTCCTTATTGTTGATTTCTCTTTTCATCATTGCCAGGAAGGCATCATGGCTAGTGGGGTTTTTGTTTAGCACATCTCTCCAAATGAGGGAGTTCATGTCAAGGCTTTTTCTTAGGGTTGACAGTGCTTCCTTATTAGTGACATGTACACAATGGGTTATCTCATCAATGAAGCGTGTGAAGAAATTTTTTAATGGTTCCCTAGGCTGCTGTCTCAAGTCTTGTATGAGTTGGATGGAATCTTTCATTTCTTTACTTATTTAGAAGTGCTTATGGAAAGCTTCCTTGAATTGTCTCCAGCTTCAAATGCTTCCTTCCTCTAGCCTTCCATTCCAAAATAAGGCGGGCCCATTTAAAGTTAGTGAAAGGCTCTGTATTTTACTGCTGGAGTGGCTTTTCTGAAGCACAGGTGGGTTTTGTAAGCATCTCGTGCTTGGATGGATCGTCTACCCCATCATATTTGGAAGCTTTGGAAAGGTGAAATGATCTGGCATACGAGTTTGTCGAAGTGGTACGAAAAACGAAAGGTTTTTTTTATCATCAATGTCTAAGTCACAGGATCTTTGAGAGCCATTAGAATGCTCGTCCTCTTCAACAGTATTCCTAGGAGGTGGTTGGGATGGACCCGTTAGGCCCCTTTGATTTTGCTCATTTATCCTCTAACGCCTATTCCTAGGTGGAGGGTTCTGAGGCACATTGCCATAATTATTTTCATTATGTATGTCGAACTGGGGTAGTCATTGCTTTCTATTCCTAGGTGTAGGCGGAAGTTGAATCTACCTATTTCTAGCCTTCTTAGGCTGTTTGGGAATGCCTATTTCTTGGCCTCCATGGGCTCAACCTATCAAAGACACTTGTAGATCTTTAAGGCATGTTCTCCAGATCTTAGTTGGGAGAAAAGTAGAATGGAGTCTCATTGGATGGTAAGTAGCGTAGTTGGAGAAAGTGTCGACTCCAACTTCCATCTCCTGTTGAGCCTCTTCCTTGGTATAATGTTAGTAGTCAGGCATTTGTTTTGGAACTTCTTGTTCTTCACGATAGTAGTTCCCTTCCGGAACAAAGAGAGGAAAGTAGGGGCAAAATCTCACTGGATTGCATATAGGGGAAGCGGGTACCCACCCTGGTGAGCCTGGTGATAATAGTACATTTGTTATGTTTTTCACCCATTTCTATAATTATTTGACGTCTAAATGCACTAAGTACTTCTATATTTTGGTTTATGTTGCAAATGGGTGAAAACGGTGGAGAATCGAAGAAAAGAGCGAAAACGGATCAAAATGGAAGAAAGTGAAAGTTCAGGGACTAAAGGGCAAATACTCTAAACTTGTTTCCAACCTTGTGATGAAGATTCGAGAGCATTAGAGGTCAATTGGATGAAGAAATGAGTCAAAGGGATGAAATATAGCCAAAAACATTATTATATATCAACTTTCAAGTTGAAAAGTTTCATACCGATTTTCATCCTCGTATTGAGACCCATTGTTGACATGGAAAACAATCTAATTTGAAGATTGTCTTTGAAGAAATTTGTAGCCCTTTGAGTTAGATTTTTAACGCATCTTGAATTGCCTCAATCGGATATCGAGAGAGGAAGTTATGATAAAAATACTGAAGAGGATGCAGTAACACAGCGCCCAGGCACTACCCCTGTAATGCCCAAGCGCTGCACAGACCCAAAAAAACAGATTTTCAGTGTCGAGGAGCTGCTCCCATGGCATTTAGATGCTGTGCCGCGCAAACTTAGGTTTTCTTTTATGTTTGGGTCGTGAGAAGCCTAAAATAAGACCCCCCCCTCCCCCAAAACATTCCAGAACTCCTCATTCCTCATCATTCTACATTCTATACCATTCTTCCATTGATTTTGGCTCAAGAAACTCATAAGAACTAACAATCTTGGTGAAACAAGGGAGGAACTTAATTGGATATGGTGATTTTACATCTATTATTTCATGT
>CAIGRO010168560.1:0-14542 GCA_903798355.1 Fraxinus baroniana
TTTTTAAGTGCCCCAACTGATCTGTCAAGAGTTTAATTTATATAATTATTTTAAGAATTGCAAAAAGGACGAGTCTTTACATTTTTGTTATTTAGCCATGTAGTTACATTATTTTTTTTATTTTCATTCTTCTATTCATTTTTAACTACACATTTTTCAATAAAATAATATTTTTTCATCACATCAAAAAACTTTTCATTCTTTTTTCAACCATATATTCTCCATCAATCTACTATTTCAGAATATATTCTTTCAAAATAATGTGAGTCAAACACACCCTTAATATTTACAAGTTATTTAACCTTTGTTTGGTGAAGATTAAAATCAAAATTTTAGTAAATTTTGATAAAAGTTGATTAGACTGATGTATGATTGAAAAGTATGTCATTAAATTAATTGTTAATTTCGACTTAAGGTGAGAAAGAAGGAAAAATTATTGATGTAATAGAACATATTATTTTATTAAAGAATGTATGGTTGAAAATGAGTAAAAGAATGAAAATAAAAATTTTAATGTGTACCAAATATGAACTTAAATTAAAATTTAGATTTTAATTTCTATGAAACGGGAATTTACTTAGCAGCTTCAAAACAAATGAACTTTTTCATGTCTTGTGATGAGGGGTTTTCAAAAGTTATCACAACCATTTGATTTGATCGAATTAGAATTGGATCGGAATCTATCAATTTGGTCTGATTATCAAGTTTTAATTAGTTCCGAATATTAAAATTGATCTAATTTTCGATTTTAATAACAAGAACCAAAAAGTTTGATTCAACCTACCATCCATTTTAGTTTTTTCATATGAATTTGATTATACTATGTCACTCATATTCAATATAATCAAGTGTTATTTATAAACACTTTATAGTTTATTTAATTGGACTATTTTGCAATTTTTTGAAAAACAATTAAGATTATGGTTGCAATTAATTCTCCATTTTTTTTTCCTTTCCTTTTATTTTATTTAAAGATATGGGTAAATTCATCATTTCACAAAATTTTATAAAGAAAATTGAAGAAAATATTGTATTATACAAAGTTTGGACCATCTAGGAGTGTTTTAAGTCAAAATGGGAGATTAGAGGATATTCCACGAAATAGGCAAACGTTCAGGGGGTAATGTACCAATTCCTTTTAGGTCTGCTTGATAGGCATTATTTTTCATAGAAAATGAAAAACAAATTCTAACTTCCACTAAATGCTTTGTTTGATACACTTTTTTTTGCATGGAAATTTTTTTCCACATTTAGTTTACATGCTCACCAATTCCTTGATTTTGTGGAAAATCAATTCCCGCCATTTTAGTGAGAATTGATTTTCCAGTTTTTTATTTTTTAAGCAATTGGAAAAAAATCTTAAATACAATGGTAAAAAATTTTATCACTTTTATTGACAATTTTCATGCAAAACAAAGTCAAACGAATGGTATTCGGTATGGTAATTTTTTTTTATTATTATTATTTTTTTGGCAAGTGAAACAAATTCTAGATCTAATGGTAAAATAAATTATCACTTTAATGGACAATTTTCATGAAAAACAAAGTCAAACAGACACCAAACTTTTAACATTTTCCAAGTGGAAAATTATACCAATCAAATACAATTAATTACAATTCCCAATAAAATAATTTCTAGGTAATTTAATTCCTTGAAATTCATTTTCTTTCCACTCATTTTTCATCTTTGCATCAAATGGGCCCTTAGATTAATAAGAGGCTTGAGTTCCTTTAGCTAATATTTCCAATCATTCAAACTATAAAGAAAATAGATGTGATATTATAACATGTTTTTAAAGTATTTATTCAGGTCTATAGTTAAAAATTTGATGTATTTTATCGCGTTTAGTTAATTTTGGAGTGCAAATCATTTTAATGTATAGATTATGAAGTATTAAAAATTAAGAACTTATATAATTAGACAATTTATTTGAATCGATTAGTGATTTTGAGAACTTACCATAAGGAATCGAATTGGACCGCAATAGAGGTGAATACTAAGATATGGTGTGGAAGATTATTGATAAAATTTTGTCAATCTGCTAAGAATGAATGAATGAATGGGGTAGATGGTGATGGTGGGAATGTGAGAGAGATTTTAATTTTAATTTTGTAATTATTTATGACTCATTTGCACCTGATTAAAAAATTTGAGACTACGGTTAAATTAGTTCATTATTATTATTATTATTATTATTTTGTCTTTTCCTTTTGTTTTATTTAAATAGAAAATTATATTCATCATTTTACATGACTATATTGAGAAAATGGGGTCTTTAGCATCTCAAATGTCATATAAGAGGGTTTTCAGCCAATTTGAAAGAACATGGAGTATCCCGCAGGACATCCAAAGGATGGGGGCTTTTGAGGCCAATATGCCTAATTTCTTTTTTAATATTTTACAACCATTAGTGGGTGGTTGTTCTGGTATAGGTATCATCATATTTTAGACAGACCAGTTCATGTCCACAATGGATCTGAATCTAGGTTCCCAACCCCCAATCCCTTTCCACCACAACTCTAAGGTCTCACTGTTCTATTTTTCTTTATTTATTTATTTATTTTCCTCCTTCAAGGATGGGCGAATAGTACATTCTCCCGATCGGAGCGATAAGTTAATTCATTCCGCTAGAGTTATACTTGAGAGTTTACTAATACAGTTCAGCAATCATTTGGTATTCCTCTGGTCAACTCACTCATTTTGACACGTCTAACTCAAGAGTAAAATTATATCTTCTCAAAACACGTAATACAAAAAATTATAGATATAAGATCACTATTTCTCTTTCCTATCTTAATTTTTGTATTATGGGTCATTCAACAAACTATAAAGAAAATAGATTTTACAAAGATCATAATTGGATCCATTCAGAGCCATCAATAAAGCTAAGTGAAATAAAAGGCTTAGCTTCTTCATCTGTAAGTTCTCTTGACCATGAAACTCTTCCTGCAAAACTAGCCCCAGGTCCAGTGCATTTGTATTGCCCATAGAACACAGTCCTGCATGCCACCAAAATCAAGACAAAGTAACAGCATTAACATTGACAAATGTGACAACATTAAGGCCAAAATTAGTTAGGTATATATATACATTTTTTGATATAGTTTAAGAATGGAGCATCACAGGTAGATTAAGGATCCGTTTAGTATAGTTTTTGTTTTTGTTTCTGCTTCTTGCTGAAAGAGCTTTTGAAGACTTTAATTTTTTTTAAAACTAATTTTCAAAATAGTTTCATAATTCGAATGTACTTTTAGAGAATGTTACGTTGGACCAGTTTACTCTAAAATCTCTTCTACTAGAAGAAGCACTGTAGTAAACCTAGTCAAAAGAGTCCAAAAGCAATTTTTGAATTTCAAAAGCTCTTTTTACTTTTCAAAAGTCATACCAAACGAGCCCTAATTTTACGGGATAAAAACAGTGAACATGTTTAGATTATCACAAATAACATTAGCTCCCGTTTGAACTTCATTGTCCAAAAAATTTATTATTCTCTCTCTTATTTTTAACTACACAATCTTCAATAAAATAATATTAAATATAAATCGAAAAATTTTCCTTATTTTTCAATCACGTATTTAAAAAAAAAAAAAAAAAAACTATTTAAAAAATTATAATTTTGGGCCAAACGGGGTCAAGATTCTGTGAGTGGATAATGGCGAAAGAGCAGGTTGAGGTAGTGAGTGCAATTAGCCAATAGGAAAAAGATAGCATGGTAGGTACAGACACTATCTATATGTGGAGGATGCAGAGTGGAAAGGGATGTCACCGCCCCATGCCCAAAATCAAAGATAAGCTACAATAATAAAGGAATGACCTATCTTTCATTATAATTGTACCATCATTAATCCCCCACAATTAAACTGTCCAAATCTCCATTAAATAATCGTGTATTTCGTGTATATTCAACTTCATGAAGTTAGGTTTTATTTTCCAACTTTCACTGATTTTTAAGCGCGTGACAACTTAACGCTAAGATAGCTTTTGTCGTTTGGAATTGATTCACGTCTAAAATTTGACAATCACTTTACTGCTAGAAAATAAGTCGAGGACTAATGTTAAGGGAAAAATCCATTTGTACAATCATTAGGGGATTGTACACCTAGTCTTGTTGAATGTTAAGAGTTAATTACCCTAATAGTCACTGAGCTCTATCGAAAATTTCTATCAGGTCACTGAACTTTAAAAACTATGTGGTTAGTCATTGAACTTTCGAAATTGCAACCTCATCCATCACTGAACTTTAAAAATCACCACATTCGTTACTGAACTTTACAAAATTTTGAAACTGCAACCCCATCCATCACTGAACTTTAAAAATCACCTCATTCGTCACTGAATTTTGCAAAAAAAATTTCAAATGGTCACTCAAGTGACCCCGTAGAAATCTTTTGTAAAGTTCAGTAACGAATGGGATGATTTTAAAGTTCAGTGATGGATGAGGTTGCAGTTTCAAAAACTTAGTGACTAACCACATAATTTTTAAAGTTCAGTGACCCGGTGGAAACTTTCGGTAAAGTTCAGTGACTATTGAGTTAATTAACCCACTAATGTTACAATTTTCCTCTAAAAAAATTAATGCGCTTCCAAGCCTTTACCACGGGTGTTTAGCACCAGTATTGATAACATCATTTACGTCATTAAATCATGTGATATTTTGACTCCTACACTTGTGTTCAACACAACTCGTGATAGATAACATGATTCTTTTTTAAACTAATAATGCTATCGAACCCAAGTCCGTGTGTCACTAGGGTCCACTTCTTTCAATTGATTAAAATTGTAACTTCTTTATCTGTTGAATGCATAGAACTCATAAAATTACTCATTTTTAATAGTTCAACATAAAAGGCCCTTCATTGAAAAGAGCTAAGAGATGTTGCCCCCACAACTAAATTTTGTCGCCTCACTACGACTTTAAAATGTCAAAATTTTAATGAAATATAAGTTTATTTATGCTTTACGGAAAAAAAGACCTCTAGGTTGATCTTGAATGTGTGAACTAAGATGAGATCACATGATCACTTATGTAAATGTGTGGGATGGGGTGGGGTGGGGTGGCGTGGGGGATAAAGTGAGAAAAAGAGAGAACTTACATTTCTCTAGAGGGATCACCCCAGTTATACCAGCCCTTTGGAATTATGATGTTGTCCATATATGTATATGCAAATACCACTCTTGAAAAAGGGCCCCACGCCCTTCCAAGGTATAAAGCCCCTGAACCCGTGACCTTACAGTTCACAAATGAGAACCCAGTGTCATCTAACATACTGCTTCTTCCTTGTGCTGTCACTGCCCCTATTAATGGTGCTATTGCATGCACCTGACAATTCTGCATAAACATGGTAGTTCTCATTAAAATTTTCTTGAAATTTTTTTTATAGCCCCTATTTGATACACATTAAAATTTTTATTCTCATTATTCTACTCATTTTCAATACACATTCTCTATCGATTTACTATTTCAGAATACATTCTTCCAAAATAACGTGATTCAAACATAGATTGTCTTTTAGTATTGTACATGGTTGTATCACATGGGATTTGTCTTGATGGTTTTAAACTCATAATGTTCAGAAATAGACAGAATACGACACATAGACAATGTCTTTTTATGTACGTGTCTATCGAAATCTGTAACTCAATTTTCACATCTATACAACAAATTTAACAATCTGTTTATCTCATACTAAGTAAATAAGTTGTATTATGACATTTTGATGCTTAAGTTGTACTTATTGAAGCCAAAGCACATTAATTACTTTTTTTTTCAAGAGAAGTTAAAAATTACCTCAAACAAGGAGAGGCCATTGCCAAAGATGAAGTCCACAGAGCCCTCAATATAGCAATCTTTGTAATAATGCCTACCCAAATGATCATAAAGAGTGTCCTGTGCACCCAAGAACTTACAACTTACAAATGCTGCTGTGTCTGCTGATATTCTAAATGCCACTGCTTGCTTTCCAATAGCTCCTGGTGCTGGTACTGGCGTCGTATTCTACACGTATCAGACATTTGATAAAAATAAAATAAACCCGGCTTGCAATTACGGAGCTGTTTAGGATTAAGCATAAAAAGACAAATTTATCCAATCTAATCGTTTAAGCTTTTAGATGAGATGGTTTGTCTCACCATGAAAGTAATATTCTGGGCTATGAAGTAGGGAGAATTGACAGCAAAAGTTGCAGAACCATATGTGCCAAGAGGGCGACCATTTGACCCTGGTGTTTGAGCTGTATCACCCCATTGAACAATTGTTTTATCTGCTCCTGCACCTTCAATTGTTATAAATGATTTCAATGGTGGTATATTTACCTTCTCCCTGAAAAGTTTTGCATTTTGAACATAAGTTTTCTACCAAAATATAAATAATAACAAGAATTATAAAAGAAAATGTATAATAAATGGACAAAAGAAAGGACAAAAAACTCTAATCTCATAACTTGTTGATGAGAAACTAGAAAATAAAGAAACAAACAGTGACTATTTCACGGCGTTCTGAACTCAGCTTGATGTTAGGTTGATATAAGTTATCCTCATCACTTTGTCCAAAAGCTATAATAGCTCATGGCACAAATGCAATCCACCTTATATAACCCAGAATGCAGCCGGGAATCCACCCCAAGCTAACTCCCTTTGGACCCACCCCGATTTCAAATATCCTACAATATCCAACCACTCCACAAGAATATGTCAGCATTGACTCGAATATGGGACCTTCATCTAATGTAAGGTATTGCCACCACTTTTTGTCCTAATTCTATAGCTAATGACACTAACATAATTCACCTTATATCAACAAGAATCTAGCTTGGGAGTCCACCCAAGTCCACTTCTTTGAGCTCATCCCGTTTCAAGCATGCTTTTGCATTATATAGTTCATATAGGAAGAAAAAAATCTACACACGCACAAACGGACTTACTTGTAAACTCCTGCATGAACCTTGATCAAAACTCTCACAAGATTGACCATTGGGAGAGAATCAATGGCATCCTGAATTGATGTAAAATCTCCAAGTGCTGGATTTTTATCAACAGTAAGTGAGTAAGAAGGGAAGATTTTATTTTTGGCAGTCTTGAAGAGGGAATGCTTTAAGCTACCAACAAAATTAACCCACTTCATAAATTGTTGTTCTGAGTACTCAACTTGTGTCATATTCACTGATAATTGCTTCCCAGAATTTCTCTTGGGTTTCATACCTTTAGTGTGGCACAGTACAGTGCTTGCATTCAGAAGAAGAAAAAGAATGGCAAAATGAAATATGGGTTTAGAAGAGGACATTATTGAAAGAGAAATGAGAATAATGGGACTGAAAATGAAAGAAAAGTTAAAAAAAAATTGTTCTGGAGCTGGCAAGTGCATTAGAAACTTGATGATTTCATAGCTTATATACGAATGAGTTGAAGTTTATTTAAATTCTGCTTTTGGAGAATCATGACGTGGAAGTGGAAAGTCACGGGTGCTTTCAGAAGAGAGAGAGAGGGTGGAGTAGGGTGGGGTGGGGGTCACAGGCAAAGAATGTAGGCCACAAAAGAGGGGGACTTTTTGGCTTAAAAAAACGTTTGTTGCTATAGTTTTCTACTTTTGTCGTTGTTGTTTGTGTCCGTGAGTGTTCTCTGTGTTTGTGTGCGAAGGTGCAATTATTCCCGTGTCAAACTTCAATTTGACATTAAAATTAGAAAAAAAATAAAATAATATTGGAATGGAACTAGTGGTATAGGTAAGCCTAAACGTACATTGGATCAATTCAGATTGTTGCGTTTTTTATATCGCAAGTGTACGATATCGTAACAAGTAATATAATAGACATTTGAGTTC
Source organism: Fraxinus baroniana (assembly GCA_903798355.1). Taxonomy (NCBI): domain Eukaryota; kingdom Viridiplantae; phylum Streptophyta; class Magnoliopsida; order Lamiales; family Oleaceae; genus Fraxinus; species Fraxinus baroniana. Next base: position 7,818 of record CAIGRO010168560.1, read on the forward strand.
GAATTATCGTTTCTACGAGTACTATATTTCAGACTTAATCTACTTTTCTAACTCTTATTTGATGAAAGTAAACAAATAAAGAATGATAATAGTTGTGAATATTAATTTCCTTAGTGAATTAACTAACTTAAACTAATAGAAAGTATGAAAAGATTTCAAACGATGATTGATAAAAGATTCGNAATCTACTTTTCTAACTCTTATTTGATGAAAGTAAACAAATAAAGAATGATAATAGTTGTGAATATTAATTTCCTTAGTGAATTAACTAACTTAAACTAATAGAAAGTATGAAAAGATTTCAAACGATGATTGATAAAAGATTCGAGCATGTAACGAATACTAGGACAAAACAAGTTCATCTAATGATCACCTAAATTCCTAATTCAAGATTCTAACATAATGTAGTGTTCGATCGAATTCTTCTATGGTATTTAATTTACTCTTCTCGAATTCTCGTTGAACTTATTTAACTAATTCAATTTCATATATCTATGTGAATTACCCTTAGTTAAACGAATTATAGTTCTAAGATTTCCTATAACGATCGCAATAATTGGTATATGTATCTTCATACAGTATACTACTTTACCGGGTTTTATTATACGTTCTAAGCCTCAAACTCACCTCTTGATTCATAAGAAACTAAAGTAATCATCAAATTATTGACCATATAATTCAAAGTATTAATTTCATAATAAAATCAACACATAAAAGAATAAACCACAAAAATCTTTGAATTAAAGAATTAAGGATCACAAAAATACTACATTATTCGCCCTAATTTAGAATTTAGTTAAACATAATGTAACAGGAAAAATAAATAAACATCTTTGAATACATCACCGGATTAATTGAATATAGATATGAAAAAGAATCAACTATAGCACCAAGGTCTCCTTCCTCTTCCAATCTTTGCGTTAATCATGAATCCCGCGATGAATTTCTTATTTTGATTTGGCTATTCGATATCTCATTGTATCTATCTCTTTTCAATGTCTAGAATCCCCAATTCGTGCCTTCTTTAGTCTATTTATAGTTCCTTAAACGTCCTTGATCAAATTAGAGTCTTTTTTTGGGCTTCTCGAGGCCCAACAACAACCCTAAAAAACTGGAGGTACAGTGCTTAGGCGCCGCAACATGTTAGCAGGCAGCACCTGGGCGCTATGGTGGCAGCGCCTTGCTATAAAAAAAAACTTATGCCAAGTATAATTGCAGCGTTTGGGCGCTGCTTTGTTGCCTTCTTTTTTTTCTTTCTTCCAGCGCTTGGGCGTTCCTTGTATGGCGCTTGGGCGCCATTTTCTGTCAATTTTCCCTAGGCTTGCTTCAACACCTCCCTTGTCACCTCATTACCATACATTCAAAACAACACTAGCACACACATTAAAAATGTAATATAACCATCAAAATTAGGTAAACAATTAAGTTCATTTGGTATAAAACTCATGCGTAAAACACACTCATCAAATACATCCAAACTTAACATTTTGCTAGTCCAATTTTGCTAGTCCTCGAGCAAACAAATATACAAAGAAAATCAACTAAAAATGACACAATAAACTTAGTCAGATAGCTTACACTATAACTCAGTATTGAGATCAATATATCACATCTATGAATGACTCAAAATTACAATACAAGAGCTAACTTTCACTTATCCAATGCAAAAGGGTGTGTGTGAAAAATCAAGCTTAACGTCGAACATTCACAAGTTGGTTCAATTCCCCACCCTCAATGGACAATTCTTTCCTTACATCGCTCATGATATTCACATACCCCCAAACTTGTGTTCTTTTACGTTCACCATAATGTAATTCTAAGTCTAGTTTCACTTATCACTTCCTTACACCTCTCTAATTTGGTTTCGTCTAAGCGGCAATGTCAACAATTTATTCATGTGATGATTCTCTCAACAGTGAGTGTTCAACAAATAACTTATACTAGGTGATTCAAACCCACTAGTTATCTAGGCCCCCAACAATGAATTCTTTCTTGCACTCTTGGCATTTTTTCCTTTCTCTTTTTCTCTTTTTATCAGCCCATTATTAACCTCACCCATTTTTCTCTTCTTGACCCCTGTAGTGAGCTTTTAGTCGGTAACTCCCCAGCTTTTGAATACCAAAGGGTATAAGGTTTCAAGATACCCTACAGACTTAATCACTCGAGTCAAAAAGCTGTCGACGTGAGACATAAGCTCAATCAATGCATTTTCTTATTTTCTATAAAAGAAAAGTAAAATATATAGGGGGTTAGATTCATAGCATTTGGTCATCCCCAAGCATATACTAGGAAGTTGAAACATTCCACACCAATCTTATTATATGCATGGAATCACCACAATCATAAACCATCTCTTTCACCGGTTAGCACGTTCCAAATATATATATGGTCCAGGGATGTTGTGAATTATGGTTTAAGGGGTTAAGCACCTAGGTCATCTATATAGCCTAAGCTTATGAACCTTCATGTTCTTGTACGACACTATACTTCATTTTAGTGCATAATTATTGTCACGTTTATCATGGATAAGCAGAAATTAAAACTCAAGCACATGATTTCTCCCCATTCACAAACTAATACATGCTCTCAACTATTTTCATCATAGAAACAAGACTATCTGACTCCACAAGCACACAAACATTATAATACTTTTTTTTATTATATCAACACACAAAACACGCTTATCACACATGCTGAATCACACCAATGACATAGGCAAAATAAATTCCCCTAAACTTAAGATGAACATTGTCCTCAATGTTAAAAAGTAAGAACGAGAAGAATACTTACCCGAGAGAAGGCACTAATAGTCTTTGACGTCGTCAATGTCATCTCGAGGTGTGGTTGGGGTTGCAGTGTGATCGGGTAGGAAAGGCGATTAAGGGAAAGTGCGATCAGAATAAATGGAAGCCAGGACCAAGTTGAATTCATTCTGGTAATGGAACTGCTTGTACATAGTGTTTTGCATCAAATTCAACTGCAATTGCATCACTTTCAACTGTGCAACAAGGTCCGTGTTGGGGTCGACAGGCGGTTGCAATTGGCATGATCGAGATGGCTGCTCTGCAGACTCGGGGGTGGTGTACTAGGGGACCCGATCGGCTCATGAATTTTCAAGTACAGTCTCTTGTAATCACCGATTTTGGGTGCACGACCTCTTCAGACGGGTGGGTGACAACCCCACCTCTCAAGCATAGTTCATATATCAAAGATGGGTATCCCAAGCCACCGGTAGTGGATCCGGCCAAGGTACAGAAAATGTTGTGGTAGATAACTCTACCACATCAATAGACAGACCATGTTGAATGCCGTAATTCGGGGTTGCCCGTTCCTTGTTGACTTCGCTCAGATTGCCACTCGGCAAAATTTGGACAGAGATGAAATGATGCCAAGCCTTGCATTCTGCCGTCAAACCCGAAGCACAGAAGTTAATTACACCATCCCCTGATTGTTTTCACGAAGTCCCAATTTTGGCCAACATTCCAATAACTTCGTTAAGATCAACTCCCGCGTCATGCAGTCGAGAATAGTCGTTGATGTAGGACAAGCCCAGCCTGTGCCAGGGACATTTTCGTCATTTATCTCGACGGTGTCGGAATGGGTTGAAATTTGCCCGAAAAATTGGACTCGGGGCGGAGCCCTGATATCTCGGGATTTTAGCCAAATTCCTTCATTTCAGCTTTTAAATTATTATTTTTAGTATATTTCGTTTTGATTTTCCACCATTTTTGGCACGTTTTGATATTTTCCACTTTTAGGGTTTCTTGTATCGCCTATATAAAGGTCTTTTAGCTTCCATCATATTCAATGAACAATATTATTTGAGTTCTAGAAATTATTTTGTTCATTTGTCTTCTAGAATGATATCTAAATTAATTCGTCAATCAGAACGATATCTGATTTAATCTTCCATCTTCTTTGCGTCAGTCGTCCTCCTCAATGTCTGGCAGATTATAGAACCGATTGATGGAGGTTCTATCAAATGGTATCCATTTACCCTGTACAAACACCCGAAAATCCCTATGTTCCTTAGCATTAGCATATAATTCTCGAACCACAGGGATTAACGCTGGTCGTGGCTGCTTTACAAAAGCTTCCCAATGGTGTTGTTCGATTTGTTCCCGTATATAATTCTCAAATCCCCTCTCCAGGATACAGTCCTTGTGCACAACCATGTTGTTATATCGTTCAGAGGACTCTACACTAATGACCTTACTCATGTCAAAGGAGCTAGACGAGAAAGCTGTGGCCTTTGATCATTTTTTTGGGCGGCATTGTACCTAAGAAAAACAATAAGAGGAGAACTCTTAGCAATCATGGGTAACAAATAGAGGATAACGATATAACGTGACTCTAAAAATGACATCAATATAATCAAAATATCAACTACCAAAATGCATAGAGTCCTCCTACAAACATTGTGCCGAGACATAATGTGTGATGATGAACTAATAGATATAGGTGGTATGCAAAATGATGTCTACAAATTCCAGCACCAAAAACAATCCAAAGTATAGGAAAACAATTCAAGGGCTTGGGTATACTTAAGTAGACATGAAAGTTCACATGGACAATTTATCAAACACCTTGAGGGTGATAGGGGTGTGACTATTCGATGTTGTACCGTATATTTAGCTAGCACTGTCTGGAATAATCGATTACGAAAATGAGTTCCACCATCACTGATGATGGCTCTTGGAGATCCATAGCGATTGAAGATATTTTTCCTTATGAAAATCCACTACCCTTGCATCATTGGTGGGTAATGACTTTGCTTCCACCCATTTGGAGACGTAATTCACTACCACTAGTATATATCGATTGTTATAGGATGATGGAAAAGGTCCCATAAAATCAATACCCCAAACATCGAACAACTCCACCTCCAAAATATTGTTTAGTGGCATCTCGTGGCGGGTAGAAATGTTACTTGTTCGTTGACACTTATCATAAGATCTGAAGAAACTATGACAGTTTTTAAATAACGTTGGCCAATAGAAACCACTTTGAAGCACCTTCGCTGCAGTTTTAGTTGGGCCAAAGTGTCATCCATACGCTAAAGCATGAACCCTTGAAAATATTGGTTTCATCTCGTCCTCTGGCACACGTCTTTTGATAATCTGATCAGTTCATCTTTTGTATAAATGTGGATCATCCTAGATATAAAACTTTGCCTCAAGTAAGGAGCCTTTCCAACTGTAGAAGTTGTTCATTAAGAAAAATCTCATTGATATCCAAATCATCAAACTCTTCTGCTTGCTCTAGCCTTGATAAGTGATCTGCTACTTGGTTTTCTGTCCCCTTTTTTATCATGAATTTCAATATCAAACTATTGCAGTAACAGATGCCATTGAATCAACCTTGGTTTAGTATCCTTCAAAGTTGAATGGTCTGTATACACTATCACCTTTGAACCTATTAGACACGAACAGAATTTGTCGAAAGCAAACACGCTAGCATTTCTTTTTCAGTTGTTGCGTAGTTGATTTGAGCATCTGTCAATATTTTGCTGGCTTAGTAGATGATAAGCAAGACATTCCCTTTCGTTGACCTAACATCGCTCCAACTGCGAAATCACTAGCCTCACACATGAGTTCAAAGGGTAGTTCCCAGTCTAGTGCCACTATAACCAATGCAGATGTTAAAGTTTCCTTCAAACTGTTAAAAGCATTTAAACACTTATTTGAAAAGATAAATGGCACATCCTTCTCCAATAGATTGCACACTTCAAAAAGTCTTGGATAAATCGTCTGTAAAACCCTGGATGACCTAAAACGTTTCGAATCCCTTTGACCGAGGTATGTAGCTGCAATTTTTCAATCAGTAGTATCTTTGCTTTATCGACTTCAATGCCCTGTGATGAAATTCGATAACCCAGCACTATCCCTTCTTTTACCATAAAGTACCATCTTTCCTAGTTGAGCACCAGATTTTTCTCTTACACCTTTGTAACACAAGTGATAAACGCTCCAAGCAGTCATCAAATGAGTCTCCAAACATTGAAAAATCATCCATGAATACTTCTATATATTTCTCAACCATGTCGGAGAATAATTCCATCATACATCGTTGAAAAGTTGCAAGTGTATTTCAGAGACAAACGGGCATTCTTCTAAAGACAAAAGTGCCGTAAGGACAAGTGAATGTTGTTTTCTCTTGATCTTCTGGAACAATTGCTATATGATTATACCCTGAGTATCCATCCAGAAAATAATCATAAGAATGCACTGCTAACCGTTCCAACATCTGATCGATAAAGGGCAATGGGAAGTGATCTTTTCTGGTGGCGTTATTCAGCTTCCTATAATCTATACACACTCTCCATCCCGTTACTAACTGTGTTGGTATCAGTTCATTGTTCTCGTTCTTCTCCACTATAATTCCACATTTTTAGGCACCACGTGCACTTGACTAACCCAAGAACTATCTGAAATGGGGTAGATAATTCCTACAACGAGCAATTTCAGCACTTCTTTTCTTACTACTTCATTTAGATTCAATCTGTACTGTCCCTCTACAGATTGCTTAGACTCGCCTTCCATCAAGATTTTGTGCATATAATTAATATGACTGACTCCTCTAATATCAGATATAGTCCATCCAATTGCAGTCTCGTGCTCCCGAAGTACCCCAAATAATTTATTTTCCTCTTCTGTTGTGATGTCATTGTTGACCTATGATTTAATATAGCTCCAATTATTTTTATTATAACAAACAATACACTT
>CAIGRO010168564.1:0-10014 GCA_903798355.1 Fraxinus baroniana
AAAGTGACACAAATTAAAAGTTATATAGATTAAAAAAGTGAAAGACAATAAAAAAGAAGGTGACACTCAAAAAGTGACAATTCAAAAAAAGTAACAAACTCAAAAAAGTGACGAATTTTTTTAAAAAAAAAGTGACAACGCTCAAAAGTGACTAAATTCAAAAACAATGTTATTACTTGCACTAAACTCATTTTTTTTCCAAAAACAATGAAATGTGAAGGAAAACACATTTTGGGTTTTTTAATAATGTAAACGATCACTTGCATTATATGTATTTACATGTACATAAAATTGATAGAAAATGAAGAAAAAATCAATTCATCCTTGTGCAATACACCCTCTTTTCTCTTCTCCATAAAATTATAGAAAAACTAACATTACACCACCTACATCACCACCTAAACATCCACCGCTGCCTCCACCAAGTCCACCACCACCTCCTCCTCCTGCTCCTGCTCCTGCTCCTGCTCCTCCACTAAGTCCACCCCCCAACTCCTCCTCCCAGTCCACCTCCCAAATTAGCCAAATTCACTTAAATAATAGAAGATCATTTAACAACAAAATATTTTAGCCTGCAATCGGGTAATCACCGTGCCAATTAAAATATTAGAAGACTTGTACAGACCTAATTTCGAAAATGGAGTAACTAACAAACAAATATGATTTTGAATAAACTAAGAATAAAAATTTAAAAAGTGAAGCCACTTTGATGCCTTGAAGCCTCAGATTATATTCTTTTCATGGTGATGATGAAGCACTCCAAGTATATTTATCACCATCACAGGCACAGGCATATTCCAACAAAATTGACGCCTAATTCAAGTAATAAACGAAAAATAGAATAATCTGTGGAATCCATTAAAAAAAAAAATTAAAAAAAATTATTATGCATCAGAGATTCTGATTTCCTATTGATAAATGATTCATCTTTCCCCTAAAAGGAGTGAAAAATTTGAAATTCATCATCTGCATCTAATAATAAGTTCATCCCAGGCAAACCAAGAATGTAATTTGATCAAATGTGATATTACCATTGAAAACATAATTTCAGTACCAGAATCCCAATGTTGGTACTGTAGATAAAAATTACACAGACCAAATAATTATAGCTAAGACAATGAATGAACCCCCAAAAGGAAGATAGTTTTTCTTCATTCTGATATAAAAAATCCTATTAGGAACCGTTAGTTCAATCGAAACAACTGAACAAGTCTATCAATTCAGGCCCAAACAACTCTACCACATGGAAACTGTAAGCATGTAATAAATAGAGCCTCCTACAAGATTCCATTAATGATTCTTACCTCCTTCATCGTCATCCCCCCAAATCTCGTCGCCGTCGCTTCTCCACGCTACCGACACAACCATCGTCATCCCCCCAAATCTCGTCGCCGTCGCTTCTCCACGCTACCGACACAACCATCGTCCATATTCTTTCTCCTTCCCCATCACTACTATTACCAGCAAACCCAAGCCATTTACTACTATATCTCTACTTACATCCACTATCCGATGAGACAATCGAGGAAAGCCGAGGTGCTATGTCGAATTAGCATCGAAGCTGGTGGACGGGAGATTCAAGGACTTTTTATTGATAGCAGAGAGCATGATGGTTTTAGAGATTAAGGGTATAGAATCTGTGGGTTTTGGGATTTTGGGGTTTTGTTTTAATTTAAGACGTAATTAATACGAGTTTATGTGATGTTTAATTAATTAAGAGTATGAATTTAATTGAGTTACTTTTTAGAGTGGCCTAATTTTCCCTTATCAAAATCCATTCTCATCTATTATTACATACTAGGTCTTTTATTATCCCTCAAATTTAATCATTTTGGTAAATAAATTGAGTTCACAAAGCAAATTCATCTGACCTAACTCTAAATTGCCCTTTCTGGGTTAAAAAAATTACTCAAAACAAGAAAAAAATATTGTCAACGCTTCACCATCTTCCCACAACCCTGTTTCCTCTTTCAGAGATTTCAAAGGAGAAAAAATCTGTTTGAAAATTCAGATACCCAGCAATTTTGAGAGAGTGGGATGGGTACAAACACAACGATGAATAGCAGTTCGATTTTACCAATGGCAGCAAGCGATCCTCCGCCAAGAATGGAAGAGAAGCTTTTCAAAGGCTCCGCCATGACCAAACGCGGTGCTTATGCTGCCATTTCTTACATGATATGTGCTGGTACGACTTTTTTTTCGTGCATGTTCTCTTTTTATATATCGATTTTTAATTCATTTGAGTTCTTTAGGAAGTTGACCCAGAATTCTGTTTTTGGATTTCTGTTCAAAGTTGATTTCTTTGTGGATTTGGGTGCAGAATGATTTCTTTTTAAGTGAAATTTTTGGGCTGGGTTTAATTTTTTCAAAGTTAGTAGGAGTTATTTAATCAGAATTTTCGAATTCGCGAGCATAACTTGCGATTAAATTTGTGTATAAATAGCTATTGCCTTTTCTTCATCTTATTTGAATTGTTGTTATTTGATACTTGTTTTTCCAGTTTTCTTGGAATTCATCATGATTTTTTATCCCGTGGTAATATCCAGTTGCCTGTTCTTTACCAATGTTTTAATTTTCATTTTAGCTATTATTTTTTCACCTGGAAATGTTTGGAAATCGAAATTGTGGGAATACGCATACAAGCAAGATAATTTGTAATTATCCTTGGAATTCCATGGCAATTGCCATTGATTTCTACCTATTGGATTTAGATAAGTTGCATTTTTTGAACTACGTTTTGTTATAGTTAGACATAGGCTTGTCAGAAACATGGTGTTGAGTCTTACTGTTCATCAAACTTTCAGTCTTTCAGAGACCTACTGCATATGTCTGTACTTTCATCAATATTATTGCTGCAATTTTGGCTCCATAAGCAGTTATGAGAAAATAAAAGCTATGTGAAGTTGGAGAGTCTTAGTTTCCTTATAATTAATGGAATGACCACTTAGATGGTTTGGATATTTTTGCACCTATGCATAAGAGCAACATCATCTCGGTAAAACAATTCAGAAGAGATTGGCTTAGACTGACAACAAGGTTGTTGTAATTGCTGAGAATCTAGTTGTTTTAGATCTAGACCTAGCAACACACTGAACGATTGGGAGTAAAAGGACTGCTAGCCAACTCCAAATTAATTGGGACAAGGATTAGTTTGTCGTCAAAGACTTGAAGTCATATTTGAAACACCTGATGTGAAGAAAATTAGTAAAAATGCAATTTATTTTTTTTCAGTTACTCATACTGGTTTAATTTTGTTTTAATAGATTGTTGTTTATTTGGGTTTACCTAAACTCCTGATTAGCATATTGAATTTGTCAAAACTGAAATCACTATGGGGAGAATGCATGGTTGAAATGAGTTTTGGGAAGAGCTCAAACATAGGCTATATGTGCCCTTGCCTCATGCTAAATGGCTTTTTGCCTCCCCTGCCATAACTAAGTCCACACGAGTGACACGACCACATAGGCCAGAGCTCTGAGAAGGAAAAAGAATTTTTTTTTGCAATTCTTTAACAAATTTACAAGAGCTGATTGTTGGCCTACATGGAATTTTGAGATTGACTTGTCTAACTTTGAGAATATTGACTTGTCTAACTTTGAGAATTAAGTAAAATACTGTTCGTACAGTACATATCAGATATTCATTTGCATACATGCTATTACTTTTTAGGTAACTAAAGTTACTTGATAGTAACTTTTACCTTACATTATAAATAACGTATTTCCAATTTTGACCAATAAAATATTATTTACTTAAAAGTAAACCTTTTAAGCTTTGCCAAATATACTCCTTGTCCCACCTGTTACTCGTGCTGTCCTTTAAAGCTTTTTGTTTCTCGTCTGATTGCAACATTTATGGCAATGTCTTGACTCTGATTTTGCAGTTCTCTTGGTATTATTCAACAAAGCAGCTCTTTCTTCATACAACTTCCCTTGTGCTAATGTCATCACCCTGTGTCAGGTAGAAACTATTAGCCCCATTTACATAATGGCTGATTGTCCTATAAAATTCTTGTTGCAGGCCTAACTTAACATGTTTGACCTGTCTTTTTGATTATGCAGTATCAATTTGTCGCAGAAACTTTACCGTCTAAATTTTTTATTTGATGCGTGAAAAGCAATGCTTCTTAATTTTTCCTTACACAGCGTAATTTGCAGAATTTTTAGTTTTTGAGTTTTGCAGTCTTTGCAATTAAAGTAAGTTCATTGCTGGTTTCTTTTGCTTTTCTTTTTTGAGGAAAAAAATGCTTCTTTCTTCTTTCATAACCTCTTGGTTTACTCCAAAGATGTTGATCTTTATGATTTTCATTTTTTACTGGTGGTGCTGGAAACTCAATAATAATACAGGATATACTATCTACTAGATCCAGCAGTGAAGGCGTGTGCATCATTTATTGTTTTTCTACTACTTAACACAAATACTGTTCATCATGTATGCCTAATTCATTTATCTCATCTCGAAGTACAGAGTACGGATTCATTACTCCCATTTTCAATGCCTAAAGACAGCTTGTGGATTCACCTGTTTCATCGTTCTAATTAATTTGCACTTTGTATTTGAGGCAGATGATATGTTCATGTTGTTGGCTTTATACATTGCGACGCTGGAAGCTTATTTCTTTTAATAGCAATGAATCCCTTGTCATCAGCGTGAATTCCAAAACATTGGTACCGATAAAGACGTTGATTGACACTTCACCGCTTGCCTTCACCTATTTGCTTTACATGGTATTTCTTTATTCATTGCTAATTAGTTTGCTCATTCTGTTGTGGTTTGTCCGTATTCATAATTGTTAACACGTTCTTTCAATTCACTTGAAAGCTAGTTACCATGGAGTCTGTTCGAGGTGTAAATGTACCCATGTACACAACCCTTAGGAGAACAACCGTTGTATTTACAATGATCGTGGAATATGTTCTTGTGAGGCAGAAGTATACACGTCCTATTCTGGGAAGGTAAGATTTTACCATTACAAGAATACTTCCATAGCAACCTGTGATTTACTATTAAGTCATGTTTCAGAAGCAATATTTGATAGGACTAAACTGTAAAATGAACTAGATTTCAACTTAATTTTTTTCTTTAATACATGCCAATATTGAATCATCCTTACAAAAAAAAATGCTATTACCATATTCCAAATGTACTCTCTTGCTCTCTACTTAAACTGCTATATACTATGTGAGTTGGCTTAAATTCATTCGAACATAGTCATGTTACCTATATATAGATAGTGGACGATAGAATGCAATCATATGTAGAAATTAACAATACACCATCGTGAAATCAGAGTGGATTGAAATCAGAGTGGATTGCGTAAAGAAAACTAATTAAATGCTTAAATTTATGTGAACTTTTGGCAAAAGAACCAGATGATTGAATTTCTGACTGACAAACGATCTACAGCTTTATTTTCGTAATGTTCTTTTTCCATTTTGGGTTCTGATATTATCTATTATCATCAAAAGATTTTTATAAATTGATTATTTTTTTAAAACTCCTGTACTTAACAAAAATCATTAAGATGTTGTCAGTGTGGCATTAATTGTGCTGGGTGCTTTCATTGCTGGAGCTCGGGATTTATCATTTGACTCCTATGGTTATCTTGTTGTCTTCCTGTCCAACATCTCCACAGCAATATATCTCGCTACCATATCACGCGTTGGTACTGAATACATTTGTGTTCACAATGTTTATTTAGCTTGGTTTTTATACTCGCTAATATTTTTTCACTCAGGAAAATCCAGTGGTCTCAATAGCTTTGGCCTCATGTGGTGCAATGGTAACTAACCATTTTCCTTGTAGTTTACGTCCCCAAATTATTTGATATTCAATTAGATGAAGTTGAAATTTGATTATTTTATTGTCACAATATAGGAATTTTGTGTGGACCCATTCTACTGCTGTGGACACTTTTTCGTGGTGACTTGGAGATGACAATGAATTTCCCATATTTGCTTTCACCTGGTTTCCTGGTAATATTTGGCTACAAACTGAACCATCAGTTTGAATATTTTGCTACAACTTGGCGCTTTGCTCCGAGTTTGTTATACCATGTTATAATGTTGTATGTTCTTCCAATTCCTCATTATGGGTTATTTTCAGAGCTTTTGTTTATTTAAAACAGGAATAACTTAGTTTCTTTTGTTATTTTCAAGAAGCAAATTTAAAAAAAATTCTCCTTATTGTGTGCCTGATCACCAGTGAGTTGAGTATTTTACAGCCTAGATATTAGGTTCAATTTCGTCAAACGTCTAAAATCACCCTAAACTAGTAAAAATGTTCATTTTATTGATTTACTGAGGACTTGCGTCAATATCTGAACTGGCTATCTTGTGTGCCTCAGGTTTTCAGATTCAAATTTTCATCATTCTTTGACTTGTATGTTACATGTTTTAATGTAGTTTCTGTTTTCAAATGTACAGATCGTATTGCTTCTGTCCTGCATACTGGCTTTCTTTCTAAATTACAGTATATTCCTCAACACAACGCTGAATTCAGCACTCACTCAGACAATCTGTGGTAATTTAAAGGTTTGTTCATTAACATGTTCTTTAGCATGCATGTGTGTTATAACTGTGGATTTTAATTATTTTTAAAACAACGCATTAACATAATAATAAAAATGTTACAATGTCTTATGTTTTTTATGAGTTCTCATACTTTGAAATTTGAAAATGTCTTGTAATGACCGTACAATTTACATAACCAAGTTATAGTTCCTCCATTGATCTTCAAGGGGATTGCCAACGATAATCTGAATTCCAAATTAATACACAACAATTAGTAAATTAAAATTATATTTGGCCAATTTCCAGTCGAACAATTTATACAATTAACGCGTCAAATTAAACATAACCACAGACTATTCAAAAGGTAATTCATATAAAATTATTGATCAACAATTCAAAACATTAAATATTTAAACCTGCTATAATAGTGTGCAATCAACAGATAAATCAAATCCCCTAAACAGTGCATTTATGATAATTTATCAATGACGAAACTTAAATTTTCATTTTCCTTCTTCAAAAGGATGCACATGCTCGTACATACTGACCCGAGAAGTAACACGCTAATTAATAAGCCCAACACATTTACTTTTAAAACAGTGCAGAATGTTAAATTTGAAAAAAAATAATATGGAAAAAGCATTTTTAGAAAAAGAAAAGAAAAGAAATGCTCAAACTCCTTTTCCATTTAATTTACTAGATTTATCATTTGTAATGTCATCTTTTCATAAACTCTTGATTGCAAATGGCATTTAAATGCTTCCCATCTTCTTGGTGTTCATTCAGATTTAAATTAACTGACCCTGAGAGGATGGTATAATGGACGAAATTTTGACTTTCAATTTTTGTTTTATAAAAGTTCAATCTACTGTCATGTTTTACGTTTGTATATATTATGTCGCATTGAGCAGCGTTCTTATATGCATTGTGTGTCGCACTCGGTTATAAATATTTGGTTCTCTTTCTGCTTACGTAGGATCTATTCACAATTACACTAGGATGGATAATATTCGGTGGGCTCCCATTTGACCTGGTGAGTTCAGTTTCTCTTCTATTGTCTTGCTCGACCGACAGTATTTGTTTTTCTCGCTGTTTCCAACTTATTTATTAGTGTCAAATCAACTTTGCTCGCAGTTGAATGTCATCGGTCAACTTCTAGGTTTCATTGGATCGGGATTGTATGCCTATTACAAGCTCATTGGAAAGTAACTAACTGCTAAATCTGCTCGTTGGGTAATCTATTTTCATGAAGATTATCATTTGCAGTGTTCTATTTATACAGTTTTCGAATTGAAGATGATAGGTTCTGAAAGTGATGATAATTTTCTGGGAAGCCATACTTTAAAGTTTCTCAAAATTCCGTATTTAACTAAGTCGAGAAGCTCAGCTGCATTTTAAGATACTGATGCAGAATACAACTTTTAGATTGTTGGGGCTCCATTTTTTGATGCAGAATTGGAGTTGTTATTGTTNTTTTTTTTTTTTTTGGGTTTTTTAAGGTTGTACTTTCACAAAGGACGCATTTATAATTTTAAGATTATTTTTTAGAATAAATGGATGAAATCATAAAAACTAAATCAGTTTGTCGATTGGAGAACCGGAGGTTAGATCAACTACTACTTCACTAGAAATATGCCTTAACTATCAACATCTATAGTTTGATGAATACGAAATGAATGAGTGTTGAGAGTTTATCGAAGTTGACATAATTATGCAAGATAAATAACACATTTATGAATTATTTTATTTCATTTTCACATCCAAGTAAGAAAATTCATTTATTTTAGTCTTCTATTTATTATTTCTTTTTCAAGTTCTATGAAAGAAAATCAATATTGAATTTGAAGAAAATACAAAATAGAAGAAAATTATCTGTCGGGACAATATGGCATGTTGTATTATTTAAGAGGTTAAATTTTTAAACGCACCCATTTGAGCTGTGTCAAATAAGCTGCCAACTGTGCCTAACGATTCCCTGCCACATGTCTAGAACTGTTGACCTGGCATCCACACAAAACTCAAGAATATGGGTGTGTTTGAGCCGTATTATTTTGGAAGAATGTATTCTGGAAGAATGAATTTGTTGGAATAAGTGAAAGTATTAAGCAGAATTAACAATCAGCAGAAGAGGCCACAATATTCTCCAGTGGTCCAGCTCACGTTCAACACCTTTCTTCCAGATCCTTCTATCACACGGCCAACACATGCTTCATCTAGATTCTTCTTTAATTTGTTATGTAATTAGTTTGTTAAATAGTTTAGTTTATAAATAGACCAATGTATTCAAAGTATTACTTGAGCTTGATGAATAATAAATCTCCTTCATATCTCCTTCATCAGTTCCTTCAATATGATTTTACATATTGAATCTATCGTTCAATTTTCGTTCTTCTTCTGATTTGTTCTTGTTGGTTCATGTTTCTGCTATAATTTCGTTTTTCTGCTGGATTGCTTCTGGTTTCAATTTCTTAACATGATATCAAAGCATAATGGCTTCCGTTCCAGTTGCTCTTTTCTTCTTTGATAAAGCTTCTTTGCATCTCCATGGCAGAAGCTGAATTTCAGATTCAATCAAATCAATTTGCTCGAATTTCCTTCAAGGTGTTCGACAAAAGTTCCCACTGGTGAGAGGCTTGGAGATTGCATTAGTGTTTGGCATTTCCAGTTTTCATTTTACTCATCAATGGTGATGAAGTTTTTTTCTTCAACAAATCCCCGATTTCAGAGCCATGGATGCTCTTTCATTCCAGTTGAAGTACATTGCTGTTTTTCTCTCTGGAGTGCTTTTCTTTCAACCCTAGCTTCTCCTGCATCTCTGTTATTCCCTCTACAACTCAAGATGTTCCATCTTGAGGAGGGTGTTGAAATAAGTGGAAGTATTCAGCAGAATTAACAATCAGCAGAAGAGGCCAGCATATACTCCAATGGTCCAGCTCACGTTAAACACCTTCCTTCCAGATACTTCTATCACACGGCCAACACATGCTTCATCTAGATTCTCCTTTAATTTGTTATGTAATTAGTTTGTTAGATAGTTTAGTCTATAAATAGATCAATGTACTCAAAGTATTACTTGAGCTTGATGAATAATAAATCTCCTTCATCAGTTCTTTCAATATGATTTTACATATTGAATCTATCTTTCAATTTTCGTTCTTCTTTTGATTTGTTGATAGAAAATATTATGTAATTGAAGAATGTGTGGTTAAAAATGAGTACAAGAATGAGAATAAAAATTTTAATGTATACCAAATATGGCTATATTAATAAATTCGTATTAAAACTAGCACATTCATACTATACATACATGTAGATGATTTTTAAAACTAAATTCACATAGCACTAAGTAAAATCTTTAATGAAGTTATCTTATTGTGTGAATGCTTTTTCGCTGTCTAAGTTAGGGCTGTAAGCAAAAATCGAAAATTTGGAAAATCGAACCGAAACCGCATTTTAGAAACCGTCGGTTTGGCGCCACGTAGACCCGTCAACGAAATGGTTT
>CAIGRO010168576.1:0-11751 GCA_903798355.1 Fraxinus baroniana
TGTTCAAGAGCTAAGTTTTAACTTAAAGATCCAGAACGCAATAGGATCATTATATTTTATCCCTCCTTTTAGAACAGTCATTTGAGACAACCACTACTCCAAGCAAGGTAACCTCATAGTAAAACTCTAGAAGTATCCTCCTGGTCCATCAACCATCTTCTTCGAGGATCATTTCTAGAAGAGTATTACTTCAATACCAATTCTTATAAATAAACCGAAATATAAGAGAGGGTACTAAATAGTTATAAGTATACAAGCCAAGTTAATTTCATTTAAAATCTCATAAGAGAAATTAAATATTTAGCTAGTAATTATACCTTGAGGCATTGGTTTGAGCTTTTTCGACTGACCACAATATAGAGCCCAGAGCTATGATAATAGATAGTCCAGTATCGACCAAGAAGGGTATTGATCTCGAAAAATGGCTCTGACACGTGGCCAACAGGATAAGTCTTCATGTCATCTCCTTCCCTGCACATGATCGCACCCCTATTAGTCATTCGTGGTCTTTTTCGGTGTGGTTGGAAGTGGCCGCGAGCACTCCGAAGGTTAAATCAGTTCTTAGATCAACCTGAATGTGGTTTTGGCAGTTAAGAAATCGCCGGGACGTGGTTGAGAAAGAGTAAATGATAGGTGTATATATCTAAGGGTGAGAGAAGATTATAATGCCTAAAGTTACCAATTTAGTGGAATGGAGTCAAATCCTTCTTCTTGTATAGAGTGAGGGTATTTATATTGAGGATGGGAAGAGCAGAAGCGTCGGATGAGGAGACATGCGACGTCAGATCCTCAAGGGGGTCGTCCCATCCTAGATGTTAACCTGTCAATCCATAGGTTGGAGGGCATTAAATGTTCTGACAAAGGCAAATGAGTTGACCGTTTGCATTCGGTCATACGTCCCATCAATCATTCAGGGATTTGACTTTGGAAAGATCTTTGTACAAAAGATCTCGATAGAAGCGGGGCGAGGTAGGCTCGTGAGGTAGATGATGCAGAGTGCGGGCCTATGCATCCACTGCGAGTTACGGATGAGTTCGATTTTCCTGTCAGCATGTGCTTCGGTTCGAGATAAGGTGATTAGCTCGCCAGACACTTTATCACATGCCAATTCACCTCATCTACCACGTGGCATTGATGGCAACCAGTTCTCCTGACACGTGGCAGATGAGGTTGCGGGTCTCTATAGACCCATAACAAAATGAGTCATCCAAAAAATTATCCAATAGGAGCAAAAGCAACAACGTCATTCCTTTACATTCTCCGTCGTTGTAGTAGTGGATTGCCCAATGGACACATCAAACAGCTTATCAATTCAAATTTATCCCGCAATATGCAAATCTCTCAGCCATTCAACACCTAACAAATAAAAGAACAACAAGCAATGAAACAAACCATCTTTCTGTACATTGTTGAATGTAAAACAGGATTCGAAATAAGTTGCATACAATACGTGCTCGTGATGAAGAAAGAGGATTTCCAACTAATGGCAACTTGATCAAGTAACATGATGACCTTTGAAGTCGACAGGCCGACGTCATTTAATAGGGGTTCTCGTCCCCAAAAAGTTTGTACAAATAGCGATAGTGTTATTAACCAACCCGATATCAAGACGTTTTAATATCACTTGTTGAGAAATCGGACAAATAATTAAAGGCAAAAAATATGAATAATATGAAATTTAATAGATCACACAATAATCAAGTAAATTGAGGAAGATGAGAATTTATCATACCAAGAAACAAACAATTGTCTTACAAGAGTTTGATTCTCTTAATCTAATCTAAACAATTATCTCTTGTTTCTAATGTATTCAACAATGATCTAATTGTTATAATCTCTCCTTAGTATTTTCTTTTCACCTTATGAAGTGTCTATACCTTGTGAAGTATTTATATAAGCCAAATCTCGAATTTGTGGAGTCCAAGATGAAGAAAAAGTTCCAAAATCCGGATAANACAATGATTTAATTGTTATAATCTCCCTTGAGTCTTGCATTTTTCTCCCTTATGAAGTGCCTACACCTTGTGAAGTATTTATGAAAGGCAAATCTCAAAGTTGTGGATGAGGTAGAGTCCAAGACAGAGAAGAAGTCCCAAAATCCGGATAAAAACGAGAAAATCACGGAAAACACGTTACCGGGGCACCTCAGTACCGGGTTGGCGCTGGGCTTGCTAAATCCTTTTTTTTTCCTTTCTTTCTTCTGTTTCAAAGTATTTTACTTCATCTCAAAGTCTTTAATTCAATCAAACTCTCAAAACACCATGAAATTTGATTCCTAATCAAACTGTACTTCTAAACCAAGATTAAACAAGTGTCCTTCATACAATAAACTTCTAAATCACATAGATTTTTGTCACAAATCTAACAAACTCCGCCTTAATACAAATTCCATAACAAGGAATTAAACACCGCTCTTCAAGTTATTATCCAACTCTTCCACCATGTCCCAACTGGACACCTCATGCCCCCGTTGGGCACACCATACCCCTTCCGAGCATAGTCAACAACTGTGAACTATTTAAGCCCTGCATACTAGCAGAACTACCTTGACTGCTATCCTTGCTTGAATCATCTCATTCACTTCCTACTTCATCTGAGTTAATAAACTGCTTGAACTACCACAAGAAACCCCAACTCTACCTGAGTTGTTAAACCTGCTCAAATCACCATGAGCAGCAAGATCACAACGAGTTTACCTAAGCTACTAAAAGGTTTCCCCATATTATTGTCCAAATCATCACGAACAACCGATCACAACCAACTCTACCCGAGTTGCCGTTTCCCAAACCATAAGCAACAGTTGTTTCCGTGATCGCCGAACCTTCGAAGGCATATAATCGAAACTTTATCCGCCACCTTAACACAACCCGGGCACCCTTTCTAACTTTCAGAACTCCACCTCCGCCGATATACATGTACTCTTTTGAATCAAAAGTACTCAAAGAGATCAAATTTCTGTTTATACCTGGAACATGTCGAACTTGACCAAGTGTTCTAAATGTCCCATTCAGTATCTTGATTTTGACGTTATCAATCTTAACTATTCCACAAGGCTCATTGGTTCCCATCATCACGAAACCCTTTATAACTGTTTCATATGAAGAAAATCAATCCCGCTTTGAACACATATGAAAAATGCAAGCAGAATCAAGAATCCAATCATTGTCAGGTTTGGAGTCACTTTCAGTAATCACCAACTAATCTCCATCACCGTTCTCTTCTACAAGATTAAAATTACTTAAATTTTCTAATTGTTCATCCTGATCTGTAGTAGAAAATCTCTTCCCCCACTCATAGTAATCCTTCTTCATGTGCCTCTTATTATTGTAATACCAACAGACTATACCGTTGTTGCTATCCTTGACTCTGCCCCTTCCATGACTACTCATCTTCATCCCACGAACAACAAGACCCTCTCCATGAGCCTCAAAACTGATGACCGATACTTTATCTTTTCCCTAGAATCGCATTATATATCTCATTAATTGTAAAACTAACCCGACTATAGAGAATGTCATCTCTAAACATCATATATGAAGGCGGAAACGAGCATAACAATATCAGTCCTAAATCCTCTTCATCATACTTAACCTCAATTGTTTCCAAATCAACGACAATTTCCTTGAATACAGATAGATAAAATTCCAAAGATCTACCTTCCGTCAAGCGATGAGAATACAAGCGTTGCTTCAAGTATAACTTACTTGTNTCCTCTTCATCATACTTAACCTCAATTGTTTCCAAATCAACGACAATTTCCTTGAATACAGATAGATAAAATTCCAAAGATCTACCTTCCGTCAAGCGATGAGAATACAAGCGTTGCTTCAAGTATAACTTACTTGTTAAGCTCTTTGTCATACAAAGCTGCTCTAACTTCAACCACAATGTAGCGACACTTTTCTCCTTTACCACGTCTTGAAAAATTTCATTAGAAAGATGAAGATGTATCTGAGATTGGGCTTTCCGATCCTTCCGTTGTTTCTCCTCCTGATCATTGTTTCAAGTATTTTATCAATCTTTAACAAAGCATCATCAAGATCCAATTGAGCAAGAACCGCTCGTATCTTGATTTGCTACAACGCAAATCTACTGTTGTGTTCCAAAAGAGGAATTTCAAATTTCAAAGTTGTCATTCCTGAACAATCGACCTTGTTCCAACCCGGCTTTAATAATTAATTTGGACCTTCCAAGAAACCTCCAAAGAACCCTCAGCTCTAATACCACTTGTTATGAACCCACCCGATATCAAGAACATTTTGATATCACTTGTAGAGAAACCGGCCAAATACATAAAAACGAAAAATATGAACAATATAAAATTTAATGGATCACACAATAATCAAGTAAATTGTGGAAGAGATTAATTTATCATACCAAGAAATAAACAATTGTCTTACAAGATTTTCATCATCTCAATCTAATTTAAACAATAATCTCTCATATTTCTAATGTATACAACAATATTCTAATTGTTATAATCTCTCTTGAGTCTTGTCTTTCTCCCTTATGAAGTGCATATACATTGTGGAGTGTTTATAGAAGCTGAATCTCAAAGTTATGGATGGGGTAGAGTCCAAGATGGAGAAGAAGTCCCAAAATTTGGATAAAAAGGGAAAATCGCGTAAAACTCATTACCTGGGCGCCTCAACGTCGGGCCAAACTCCCAATACACCATGAAATTTGATTCCTAATCAAACCGTACTTCTAAACTAAGATTAAAAAAGTTTCCTTCATGCAACAAAATTTTAAATCACATAGAATTTTTGTCACAAAACCTAAAAGATAGCCATATCTCTAGAGCTCATGCTCATTCAACACACTTGATAAAAATCTGAAAACATGAAAGAGATTCCAATCGGGAAAACGTGATTCTACATTCTAAAAATAATGTTCACCTCAAAAATTCAACGGATACGTCGCCCACAGAATCCTAGCCACCTCCCATCCACATAGGTATTAATTGCACACTAGAACACATTGTTAGGAGGCAAAGGTTACTAACCGAGAAAAAACTTGACGATTGTTTGTAATTTAACACTCAAGTCAACAACCGAATGAAAGAAAATGAGTGCAATGTACTAGAGAAGAGGATTTGGATAAGGTTAGAGTAATTTTACCTTGTGTGAGAAATGAGTTCACTTAAATAAATGGAGGAAAATGGGCAAGGATAGGCCATTGAACTGGGCCGAAGTACAAGGAAATATTGTTTCATTAAATATACCCTATCCAATTGACATAATTGGTTGTCAATCAGCCAATGCATGATCCTTTGGTCACGCGCATGCCACATAATTTAAAGACAATAGTCCCCTAGGTTTTAGTCGTGCATTCAAGTGAGAGTCATACTTCAAAATATAAGTTATCAGCGAGGATGGCTTATGAATTGCCTAAAAAATATGAATTGTTGTGAACACATGAAGACTTGCAATAGTTTCCAAAATATAAAGGCTTACATATAGTATCTGGATTATGAGTAGATCCAATAATCCCCTTTCATCACACGCATGCCACGTAATTTAAAGACAATAGTCCCCTAGGTTTTAGTCGTACATTCAAGTGTAGGTCAAACTTTAATATATAAGTTATCAGCTAGGAGGGCTTATGAATTGCCTAAAACATATGAGTTGTTGTGAACACATGAAGACTTGCAATAGTTTCCAAAATATGAAGGCTTAGAGATAGCAGGTGGATTATGAGTAGATCTAATAAGTGAGAGTTTACGAACAGCTTTTAAAATATCATACTATGATTTATCAAAATTTCAGCAACATCTTTTCTTTAATATGAAAAATTATAAGTTGGTCTCGTAAGGACGAGGTCTTACAGTTGTGCTCTACAAAGTGAGACTACAAGTTGGCGGTTCGTCTAGAAACTATCAGAGGCTTATAAGTTGGCCTCGAAAAGATGATGTCATATAGTTGTGCTCGAAGATAGTGAAAATCACAAGTTAGAAGCATAATCATCTATGTCGTGAGACATCTTTCAGAGTGAGGGATAAGCATCAAGCAAGTGGCTTATTTCAAACAAATGGATGAGGACTCAGACCAATGCTCGACAATATTGAGGAACGAAGAATGAGCATCCGATAAAGCCAAAGAATCTACATATGAGGAGTAAAGAAAAACACATCTCGAGAGATAAGGAATAGGCATATTGCGAAGTCAAGAAATATATTTGGCGAGGTAGGAAATAAACATCCCGCCAGGGAATGAATAATATTTTACGAAGCCAAAAAATCTATCGACGAAGAGGGAGAATAAAAATTCCACGTGGTAAGGATTAAACATCTCGTAAGGTGTGGAATAAACATCTTGCAAAGCCAAGAAATCCATCTGAATGGACGAGAAATAAACATCTCGCAAAGTAGAGGAACCCATCAACGAAGCGGGGAATAAATATCTAGTGAGGCAAGGAATAAACATCTCTCAAAGCATGACAATAAGAACTCTTAAGTTTTGCCTCTCCTTTGTTCAATGAATGAGGACTTATAGGCCAGCCTCGATGGTAAGAAAACCACGAGCTAAGATTCTCCTTCGATGATGTGAGGTCTTATACGATAGCTTCGGACATGCGAGGTCTTAGAGCTTACCTTGATAATATATATAATTGTGAGAAAGGGCTCGTCTTGAGAAATTGGATGATCAATGGAGCCTTTGAACAAGAAAAATACAAGCTAAGTAGTTTTTCAAACCTTTGTAGGATAGCCTATAATCATACTTTGCCACTAAATCTTCATAATATGGCGAACCATTAAGGGTAGTAACCAAATGTCCACTTGATGTCAAATTTAACTTATAGCTCAATAAGAATAAACTAATATTATTCAGATGCTTGAAAATGAAAAATGCATAGCCAGAAAGTTACCAATAAAGTTGCAACAAGCTTCCTGCAACATCCTCATATTTTTGACATATTTTTTAGGCAAGTAGCTGCTGTTTTTGGTACTTTTTGAGGCACTTCTTCGAACACTTCACGTCAAATAAGAATTCCAAGTGTTCATAGGGGTTTGTAGACATGCCAAATCAAGAATACTTTACGTGCACTTGCAAATATAATTCCTTTAGCATGAGTTAGATTTGTATTCCATCCAAGACATAATCAAGAATTAAGATAACACAATTTCTCGTAGCTTTCACAATTTGTCGTGGCAGACAATAGCTACGGAAAAATAAATTTTGCGTCAAATTCAAGCCCAAATAAACTAAGGGTCCATTTGATTGCAAAAGTGGAATTTGAGTGGAAAGAAAATGAATTCCAAGTAATTGAATTGCCTAAAATTATTTTCCTGAGAATTGTCAATTAATTATGTTTGATTGATATAATTTTGCACCTGAAAAATATTGAAATTTTGGATCTTTTTGTATTCGTTTGACTATGTTTTTCGTGGAAATTGTCTATTAAAAGAAAAGAAAAGAAAAATTACAATTGTCCATGAAATTTGTTTTCATTGCCAAAAAATTTTTAAAAAAAGAGGTTGGAAATCATTTTCCCACCAAAATGGTGGGAAAACAAATTCATTGAGAAGAAGGAAAAAGGGACCACATGGGGGTTGGGGGGAAAATGAATTCCATGGAAAAAATTGGCCATCAAACACTACAAAAGTTGGAACTTGGAAAATAATTTTCAAGTTCCATGGAAAATAAACAACATCAAACAGGCCCTAATAGAAATAGCCAAGTCTACACGTCTTTAACATGAAAGATTTTAGGGAAAATTTCATTAGCAAGACATTAAGTATGACTTATTTCAAATCTATGATATAAGGTTTACTTTTTCAAAAATCAGATATTAATTTAAATTTTATTTATGAAATAATTAATTAAAAAATATTTTAGTAATTAAACATATTATGATTACAATATTATATAGTTTATGGTCGCAATTATATATTAATCACAATTACAGACGTCACAGTCACAAACAACAAATTTTGTATGTCACAATTTATTTTCCGATCACAATAAAAATTTTATGAATTACAACTTATTTCATTGTCACAAAATATCAAATTAATTGGTCATACTATTTTTAGGTCACACATTATCAAATTATTGGTCACAGCTTAACAAATTTTTAAGTAAGACATTATTTATTGGTCACAATTTATCTATTTCATTGGCCATGTATTATTTGTTGGTCACACACCAACCAATTTATTACTCACAATCAACAAAATAATTTGTGACCACCACCACAGCCTCCAATAGCACAACCACCGCCACCTCCACTATCTCATCAAATCCATTATCGTCAACGCTACCATCACTGTGAGCACCACAACCACCATCTACATATTTCACTACCATGACCACCATCTCCACCACACCACACACCACCACCACCACCAACCAATAAATCTCCAAACCTACCATCATCGCTACCGCCATCGCCGTCATGACCATTACCAACACTACCATTGCAATCACCACCAATCCACCCACAACCACAGCCATCGCCATCGCCACCGCCACCGCCACCACAATCTCCATCACAGCCGCCCCCACAACTACCATCTCCTCCATCTTCATCTCTATCTCACAGCAACCACCTACCCCACTAAAAAATCCCCAAACTGCCATCGCCACCATGATCTCCACAAATCACACAGCAGACCAACGACCTCTACAAATCCATCACACCATAACGACCTCTACGAGTCCACCGATCGTAATCAGAATGCCGCCACCATTACCACAAAATTGTAGCAGCAATAGCATTGAAGGCGCTTTGTGACATTCACATTGTCACACTACCATCATCGATACCGATAGTGTCACGGTTTTGCCTTCCTCTGTCTCTGCTTAGCCTTGCTTTCTTCTGGCTTTGGTGGTGTCATAGTCGAAGGTTTTGATGGTAGAAAATAAAAGCAAATCTACAAACAATGTGAACTCGCAGCGCTATATGTCGCTATGTGTCAGAGATGTTAACCGATCGGAGTCATCGTGGGCCAGTACGTGCTCTGGTGGTAGCACATTAAATAAAAAGTGAGAATTGAAATATAGAGAAAAAATGAAATGATTTATAGAGAGAAGGAAAAGTTAAAAATGATTAGGGTTTTGAAAATTTTGGAAGGGTTATTAAATTAAAATATCAAATTATTATCTGATTTTTGTATAATCAAACTTTAAATATGGTTTTTGAAATTGAAACTTGAAAAATCTGGTTCTATGTTATTTTCACAAGATTTAATAGTGGCCCAAAAGAATAAATAGTCCATCTCGACAAACTGTACTATCCAACTAGCCCAAATATTTAAAACAAATATTATAGAGAGCCCAAGAAAGTAAATCTAAAAGTGTAAACCCAAAAAATATATTTTATTTGGCTAGAATCTGCAATAGAAATCCAGGAAGATAACGGGCCAAACCTGCTGATGAGATAGGAAAAAAGCATGTGGATCGTGAAATTTTTGAGAAAGATGAAAAGTTGTTGTGTGAAAGCCTGTATATGTTAGCAAAGAGTAAAAAAAGGTTGAAAAAAACAACACCTCTTAGTTTGAACTGCATGCCATCTTAAAGGTGTTGTCTTCGTTAAAAATGAATGTTGACACAATAGGACAAAGCAAGAGCAAGATCGGAGACCATGCATTGTCGGCTACAATAATGATCTTTGTCGAAGGTTGGCTTGTACATGCTATACCTTGACATCCATCATCGGAGACTATGGTTTTTCCAAAATCCTTGCTATTTATCTTTTCTAGATTGATGTTGAGAATTAGGAATATAAAGGTTTTGATTATGACCATATTATATTGAAAATCTCATAAGCTAAGAGAGTAAGCAGTTGAAGTAAATCCCATATAATGCTGTAAAACCCATAAGCTGGTGGCTGAAGCAGATTGAGTTCATAGTTTCAAGTCTAAATGCGTTTGTGTTGGAAACGTTTTCTTAAATATTCCTCCTAAAAAATTTCCTCTTCCCATTTAATAATGGTTTGAGCATGACCATTCTCCAAATGACTAAATGGTAACGAGCCCATGAACTCAGGGCAAAAAAATATGTTGCCAAAGTGTTGGATTGTAATGCCATATTAGACATTTGCTTTCCAAAATTGGGCTATTGAAGTGTATATATACCAACTGAATAGTCACTTGAGCCCTAATTTTTCATTTTGGTTCTCTCCTTTATATCTGAGAAGCTTCTGGGTATTCTATTCTTTGTGGTTTTCTCTTTTCAATTTTGTTTTGATACTTTGTGTATGGATTAAAACTTTTGGTTTTAATATTCAATCTATGTGATTGTTTCCTTTGTGGGTCTTCGAGAGAGAGTTGTATTGGTTTGAGATTGGATGTGTTGATCGAACTATTGAGCAGGTATGGTATGCGATAACTATGGATTCTTTGTGTCTTTGTAGCGGTTTCTTTGTACAGAAGGGTACAATGAAAAATTTATGAGCCCTATGTATATAAGGATCGATTTCTTGATGTTTTGAAAATTGTTTATGAATCTAGTTTTTTATGCTTCCATTTTGATTTCTGACTCTACAAGTGGTATTAGAGTGCTTGTGAATCTGAAAGGGATCTTCGATTGAGTGATTGTCACTGGAAAATTAATTTTCAGTTGACATCTCTTAAATCGATATGAAATTGCTGAGACCCTAATTTCGATTATGCTACTAATCTTTGCTTCTCTCTTTGTGTTCTTGTGAGGGAACCAATTCCTGGTAAACGTGCTTGGAGTTTGGACTTCGAGTATTGAGTCGTGCAGTCCTTGATAAATCCTTCTTGCTGCTTGTTTTTTCGAACTTGCCCTGGTTAAAATTTTGCTAACCCTACTACTTCTTTATTATTTGATCTTGATCATTGTAAATTCCCCCATGTTTCTCCTAGTATTCCTCCAATTTTTTGTGTTTATGAATTGAACCTTGACCTAAGGTCATGAACCTCATGGAATTCTAATGAATTCTAACATCGAAAATTGGTCAAATTTTAGATATTAATCTGTTTAATATATTGTGGCATAAATTTGTGAATTACTGTGATTGTTAGTTAGTTTAACCTTACTATTGATTCTGTGTACTTTCACTGTGTAAATCAGTCTGTTTGCAATCACTGTTAATTGTTCACTGTATTGTTAGTATGCTGTTATAATTGATATTTCATCTATATTTTTTGTTTGACATTCTATTGGCCATGAAATATCTGATTTCTGCTTCTGTTAAACTATGATCTCAAAAATCTTTTTGTGTTGATTAAAAAATTCAAATGACAACTACAACATTTGAACTTGGAGTTTTTAATAGAAAATGGAATTTCCCCATTTGGCAGAAAAAATGAAAGGGGTCTTAGTTCAACAAAAAGTTGCTAAGGCTATAACTGGTGATTTTCCTGCTACTATGATTGATGATCAAAAACTTGAATCTGGTGAACTTGCATATACTTTAATAATTCTTCATTTTATCTGATCAAGTGTTGAGAAAAATAGGAAAACTTGATAATTCTCAAGTTTTGTGGGAAAATTAGAAGAACATTATATGTATAAGAGTCTAGCTAATAAACTTTTCATTTTAGAAAGGTTCTTTAGCTTTAAGATTGATGTATTTAAGGACTTAGATGATTATCTTGATACTTTTAATAAATTAGTTCAAGATATTACTAATGCTGAGGATAAAGTTTCTGAAGAGTATAAAGTTGTTATCCTTTTGAATGTTATACCTGAAGTGTATAAGGATGTTAAGTCTGCTATTAAGTATGGTAGAGATACCTTAACTCCTGAGATAACGTTTAATTCTTTAAGAAGTAAAGAATTA
>CAIGRO010168592.1:0-11642 GCA_903798355.1 Fraxinus baroniana
TAGATGGACTATATCTTTATATGCTAATGGTTATATATTCTATTTACTATATGCTCCAACTTTGATTTTTTGTATTATTTTATCATTCTTTCAGGCTTACCCCTCAAACTGCCTCGAGGCTTACGCCTCGCCTCATAAAGAAAAACCGCCACAGTACTTAGTTTCGCCTTTTTAAACTTTAAGTGACACTATCCCTCTAGACTTGATTAACCTTCTTTTGGATTGTGCTCAAAATAACAAAAAGAGGCTTCTCCTATTGCATTTAGTGTTGTGGAAAGACTCTGACACGATCAAACCCTACGAGCTATAACATCTTTAGAGGTTTGTTTATATGATTATTGTGCAGTTATATCCTCCATTTTCACAGAAATTGAGAGTTGAGTAGTGTATTGTGCCCCTAGTCGTGACCACATCTGAAGTCTATACACTTAATATTGACATAACTTCCTCAATTACACGAGATTCCACGAGTTGTCAATTGGCAATTACTCGATTGTACACTTCCTATTGACATTAGGATGTTGCCTACTAATTATCAACATGCTTGTTATCTCATCATATTGAAAATGTTCCTAAATTTCGTGCCAAGTTAAAAAGGGAAATTATTTTCATTCATGAAATTTTTGAACATGCTTGTTATCTCATCATATTGAAAACGTTCCTAAATTTCGTGCCAAGTTATAAAGGGAAATTATTTTCAATCATGAAATTTTTGAACTACTTTCGATGGGAAATATAAGTTGGGGAACTCCAGTGATAATTACTAAACTTTTGCATGTTTCTTTGATCCGATTAACTAAATATGTGAATAAAAAGTCTTTGGATCATTCATATAAAGATTTTCTCGTTAACGCCATCTCACTAAAATAAAAGTTATATTTTCAATGTTGAAGAATTGTTTCCTAATCTGGCCCATTCGAGCCTTCAATGGTTACAATTTTTTTTATCTACGAGGCAGTCTCTAGTGTTAGTTTCTTATGCTTCTCATTATGCAGAACTAAGTGAAGATTTTAAAGATGATTTACATGAATGTTTGCTACTTGGATTCCAATACCAGCTCTTTATTAGGAGAGATCATCCCCTTTAGCCGGTTCATATTCTTGGGGAAAAGCTGCAGTAATCATTGCTATTGGTTATGAAGTTTCGATATTTGGTTCTTAAGACAGATCATCCCCCATGGCACGAGTTCAGCCACTTTGCTTATGATTTGGTGCTTGATTGCAACCCTTTTTTTTGTCCACTCGACGGAGTCAAATTTTTCTTCCACCCCAGGAGAATTGAGACATCACCCTTTTGTTTTATTGGGCCATTTACTTATGTTTTATTTAGTTTGGTTTGTTTTATGGGTCGGCACAAGCCCTTTTTTGTCTTTAGGGTTCTTTTTCTTTCTATTTATATTTGGTATTGTAACTTGAACAAGGAGACGATGAATGAATGAAATTGTGGCTTGTTGCCAACGTTTTCTCCTTTCCCCTCTTCTTCTTCTCCTTATACTGTCTTCTTCTTTAACTATTTCTGCCTCTGATTTCTTCTTTCTCCTCTACAGACTGGTTTCTCAATCTCTGCCGAAAATTTCCATTGATGCTACATCAAAATCATATAGTTCCTCCCTTCTAAATGAATGTCTTGTTTGACTTTGTATACAATTTTCATGTAGCTTTCTTTACCTTGATTAATTTGCGATAGATTCCATAAATTTTCTGATAAAATTTCAACACTTGCGTAAATAATTTTGATAAAAAAGAAATTTGTAAATAAAAGAAAAGGAGTGCAATATCAGAGGACAAGAAGTCTTCAATGGTTAAAAGATATATCAGCATACATAAGTCTTGCAACATATTAGCGCAAAGAAAAAGCTTTAGTAAAAGTAGAAAAGGTAGGTATAATTTTCGAAAGATCCAAGCATTTCTCTTGCCCAGATATTAGTTCTTCTTTTTCTAACGCACAGTTCAAAGCAGTTTTTTGTTTATTTGATTACAGAACACAAAATTGTTGTTTTAGATTCATTTTACCAGACATGAGAAAAATATTTTTCTCATCATACGTATATCCTTCTCAAAAGTTATTCCTTTCTTGTGCGAAAGCAAATGATCATGGACGTGCCTGGCTGAGGTGGGATATTAGTTATCCTATATAAATGTAAGTAGATCTTAAAGAAAAAAAAAAGATATCACGACGGAGGAAGATTCTTTCACTACCAATACAAGAAGATAGTTACAAGAACGAAGGACATATTTGAGAATCTACAAACTATGGAGTTATTAAGTTCATGAGTCCTACTTATAGGAGGGTGTTTGAGCATAAATTATTGATCAGTGTTTTACTCATTGTTTTAATGCCACTTTAGCTTGTTATTTAGTTGTTCTGGAGTGTTTTAGAATGTATTAATGTGTGTTTTGATGTTATATTTATAGGTGTGTCAAAAGTGGTGAAAATTGTAGATTGAGTTAAAAAGAATGTGGAAGAATACATGAAAAAAATAGAATACAGCAACTAGGCACCGCACTGCCCGGCCATGGAAGCAGAAGAAACAGAAGTTTGGTGCCGTAGCGCCAGAAAGAACACCGCGGCGCAGCTGGGCACTGCAGTGCCTAACCATGGAAGCAAAAGAAATAGAAGTCTGGTGCCGCAGCGCCAAAATGAACAATGCAGCGCCGCGAAGCCAGGCCACCGACGAGAATAGAAATATTGATTTTTTTGGACTCTTTTCTTATCCCAATCCGACCCTAACTCCTCCAAGACTTCAAAACACTATAAATACAACCCTAGAGACCACTTTATAGAGGGAATTCAACAACGCAAAAAGCAAGAGGCAAGAGATCAATCAAGAGAAAGGAGGCAACAACGATAAGAATTCAAGCATCAAACTAGTTTTTATTTCTTTTCTCCATGTTTTGGATATTGAGGGTGTGTTTGAGTCACATTATTTTGGAAGAATGTATTTTTGGAATAGTAGATTGATAGAAAATGTGCGGTGGAAAAATAAGGAAAAGTTATTGATGTGATGTAAAATATTATTTATTGAAGAATGTGCAGTTGAAAATGAGTAGAAAAATGAGAACGAAAATTTTAATGTATACCAAACAGGGGCTGAATTTGATCATGTCTACTTCATTAATCATGTTCTAAATTTTCAATTGAGGGTTTGATGTAGCCCAACCTTGAGACCATATTTTGATTTTATTTAGTTATTTCTATAAAATTATCCTTTTCGTTTATTTGTGTTATTTGTTTAATACTTTCAATTACCCGATCAATAATTGAATGATTTGATGCTACTCAATTTCGGCACTTGAGAGAGGGAGATTTAGGTTCGATCTAAGAATAACACAACCTAGATTTTATAGGTTTTGAGAGAATATAATATCCTTGAAGGTTCCACTTAAGAACCATGAACTTAATAATTTCTAGATTTTAATTCAAAACAGAAATGTTGGAATTAAAATATAGAAATAGTTTTTATTCGGCACTCGAAAGAGGGAGTAGAATTATATTAGGGTTTTTGCTTATAAATTTAGAAAAATCAATTAGAAATAACAACATATTTGATTAACATTATTGATAGTAAGGTGAAATCATGCCATAGACTTTCTCATATTGATTTATTAGTTCAAATTTGCATAATATTGTTGAATTGTCATCACATTCATCTTATTAGATTAGTTAAAGCCAATGATCACAACATTCATTTGTCTAAATAAAATAGAAGCTAAAATAATTATAGTACTTGGTATAAATTGAATTCTCCATACTGAATCACATGTTACAAAACTTGACATTGTACAGTTGTTGTGTGTAACAATTATGGTGTAATTCTAAGGTGAAAACGAGTTTAGTCTTATGCCAAGCTTTACCCGATTTAGAGATTAATGAAAGCTATAGAGAAGAAACAAAATTCACACATACTTATAGATTTATTAGAAGAAGTGTAACGCCCCAAAAATTTTATAGGAATAAAATTTTATTTGTTTTATAAGCTATATTTAATATTTTTTTTTTAAAAAAAATGAGGATTAAAATGAAATAGGTTTTAAATTCCTATCTTGTTTGAGCCAAATAATTAAATATTTATAGAGCAAGAATTAGTTTATCAATATTAGACTTGTTGGATAGATCATATTAAATCATGTTTTTTAGACTCGATGAAAGTTAAATTTGGATAAGTTTGAGATAAGTTAGAGCCAATAAAAGAATAGATACTCAGCGGTCATGTGTTGTGGTAGTTATTGGCTAAGAATCACTTTTTGTTATGATAAGTACACGTGTCATATTATGATTGGTTTATTAAAAATTCAATTCTTATCAAATTTGATAGACACGATTTTCCATCCCAATTGTACCATGACTCAACCACTATTTTTTTTATATAAATACTGTGCAATTGTCCCACAATTCATCACAAAAGAATTTTACACCGTAGCTTTCATAGAAAGCAGCGGTAAATTTCAAGTATATTTTTTTTTTTTATCAAAAACTTGTTTGATCAATCAATGCAAGATATTTTTGTGCAAGTGGTTTGTTTCCTAATATTTTTATATTCAGTAATTTATACATGAATTTTCGGTGGACCTTCGGGTTCTTTATTTAGAGATATGAGATCTTACGGAATTTAAGATGACATAAGATGGGTGCGTCGCTTGGTCATCGGTATACTCCATAGGAGAAGAGTGGTATGAAGTGTTTATTTGATTGTATACAATTGTGTACGAAAATTACACGTATCTTACTGGGTATTTTTAAATACTCTTACAAAATTTTATAAGCTAGTTCGGGTTGATTGAAACAGTAGCGGCATGGTAAATGCGGCTGCCAAGAGGAATCTAAGAGATAAAACATTAAGTTTATTTTTTTCTTTAAATTATAAGTCAGTTTAATTTGTTCAGAGACAGTTATTTAATTTGTGATTATATTTTCATTATGAATATTCTAGTCATTTTTATTTAAATAATATTATTTTATTGTTCACAAAAATTGAATTTTTGGTAACAATCCAGCATTTGTGAAATTTTGGGATGTTACAAGAAGTATGAATGTTTCCAACTACTATTGTGAGTGCTAAGATGTATCACTGGTGTGAACAATATATATGATAAAGCAATCAAACATGTTAGACTTAGTGGCAGTAGAAATTCAATATATTCCGCCCCTGTTTGACACACATTCTTTCAAAATAACATTCTTCAATAAATTAATATTTTCCATCACATTAATAACTTTTCCTTACTTTTCAACCACATATTTCCCATCATGTCACTATTTAAAATACATTCTTTTTTTAATAATATCCATCAAACACACCCTCAATACTACAAGCTGGCAACAAGGTTTTGCTTTGAGTCCTTATCTTTATGCTTTAGTCAACTAATGATGCATGTACAAGATCAAGTCCCTTGGGTATACATTATTAGCTGATGATACAATTTTAGGTGATGAGACTAGGAGAGATATAGTACGATAGAACTTTAAAGGTGCTTTAGAATCTAAAAGTTTTAAGCTAAGGAGGCTAATACAATAAATAAAATGTCCTTTTCGCCATTGTAGCAATAAGGACAATAGCAAATCCATGATAGAAGATCATG
This sequence comes from Fraxinus baroniana, assembly GCA_903798355.1. Lineage (NCBI taxonomy): Eukaryota > Viridiplantae > Streptophyta > Magnoliopsida > Lamiales > Oleaceae > Fraxinus > Fraxinus baroniana. Next base: position 5,580 of record CAIGRO010168592.1, read on the forward strand.
TTCTCCCAATGTATATATCCACGAGGAGGGAGGACTTGAAAGGGGTGCATTGCATAGGAGTAGAGCGATGCAATATGAGGATTTTAATCCCCGAATTCTTTCAAAACTAGAACATAATTTCATTGATATACATATGACCATTATGGTCTTCCACATTACTATTGTCTTCAACAAGTCCATGATCGAGCACCAACAGCAGTTAAGATGAAGTCCCCACAATTCTTCCCTCCTATGAAGTCCCCGCAATTCTTCCTTAGAGATGATACACACACACATGCACAGAGAGAGAAAGAGAGCTTGCCAAGTAGACAACAAGCAAGATCCTCCCACATCTAATCTAATTGAAAGTAACGGGGCTCTATTATTGAATCTAAAGATCTCAATTTGAAATATTCTTGACTTGATTTTTAATAATAAAGTCAATTCTTTATTTGTTCCTTTGCATGCTGTTCATTATTTATGGTACAGTTGCAGAACAGAAGTTCTTTTTTTTTTTTATTAATTTGACACTCAATAAAACAAAATTTGAAAACAATAAAGATGAAGCAGCACTAAACATCAAAAAAAAAAAAAAAAACTTTGACATAAATAGAAGCAACTTTAATTCTTTACAATAGGAAATAACTGCAAACCTTTATTGGATTTTCTGGTGCTTTTGATGACACACGATTCTTCTGCCTAATAAATATCTGTTTCACCAACAGGCAACATCGCATCAGATTAGCAAGTCTTTAATAACTGTTAAAAGACACCAAAAAAGACTAAAAAAAGCAAAAAACAATGATGTTATTTATGATTTCCAAGGAAGTAAATCAATTCATGCACATGAGAAGTGGTAAGTTAGTATTATATTTCACCAACCCATTGCAAATAATACCATGTGAAAAAAAGTAATTTTAGCGCTAGATTGTAAATTGCAAGATAAAATTTGTCACCTGGTGCTTAGATTTGCAAGGAAGAAATCGCTGCTGAATAGCCTTCCAGTCAGTGTTATATTCCATCAATCCCAGAGCTAATAATCTGCAAATAAATCTCGTGGTGACACAGAGAAAGTTCAAAGTTCGAATTATAAAATGTAACATAAAAGTTGTCATGAATGGTGAAATTGCAGACCATCATTTTAAAACTACTGTGATCAATGTATTAGTGCGAATACTCTTTTCAGTTTCAGAAATATGAGTCAGCAACAGCAATTAGAGGTAGAGCATAAAATATATGGCTGATATAGGCTAGTAATTTGAGGGAGTATCACAGTATAGTATACGACTCTGTGGGGTATGAAAAAGAAGATGGACAAAATCAAAATACATAGAGAATATTGCTTAGGAACAGAAGATGAACAGAACTAAAATTCTTAAGGCAGACAACCACAGAACGCCAAAATTAAATAAGGCAATCATCAAAGCATCCCCTAATGAAATTAAGGATCAGCAGGGGAAATCAAGTGATCAAATCCATGGAAGCAGAACATGAAGAGGATGGGCACTGCACATCCTTGTATGTACATATTAACACTGCAGCTAGGAATATGATAGAAGAGATGAGAGCAAAGTAAAATATTTTGCAATTCACTACTGGTGTCATATGATGGTCAAGTATGAAGTCAAGAGAATTGATGGGAAATAAAGATAAGAATAAAGATAGGATTTTAAAGTAGAGTTTGATTCAAAATATGTTTTTTTTTTTTACATTAGATTAGTTTTGATATTTTAATAAGATTCTAACTTACTAAAATTTCTTTTGATTTTAACTTCTTTTTCCTATACAAAGGGGCTTATTCATTGTAATATGTACACTTTGGTATTGAATTAAATTTGATAGTTCTCCCCTTTCTTCTCTATCTTCCTCTTTCTTTTCTCACTCTTGTTCTTGTTCGTTGCATCCTACATCAATATATACACTACCACACAAACCTAGCCCACTTGCCACAAAGCCCACATCCAACTTTCAACCATTAGTTAAATCCTAAAACAACCCAAGCCCATAAACTCAACAAAATCCAGCCCAACAAAAAAGAACAATGCCCACACATCCCATTGATACTATTCCAATCCCACACTGGACCCACTAAACACAACCTACCAAACCCATAGCCATCATCATCTTCGACAACCCAATACATAACCTAATCTTGCTGCCGGAGACCGCATCTCGTCGGGTACCAACACAACCACCCCATTAAAAATAAATAAAAAATTGTCCTTTCGCTACTATTATATTAATTATGATCAACCACTTCGAAAAGTCAACTACCACAGTGTAATGTCACCTGCGTCGTCCTCCACATTAGTTGTGCCAACCCGACAAGGATGACTTAGACACTGTTTGGCTCTTTTCAGCCTTATGAGGTATCATTTCTTTTTTTGTTGAGTTGAGAGTGTTTGCTTTTGTTTAGGTGTTTTGGCTTGTCTATGTTAATATTAAATAATAAAACAAACAAAAAATAATAAAAAAAAATTCAGATTTTTGCATATATTATTTTTATAGATAAAAAAAAATTAAATAATAAAAAAAACCACAAAAAATATAGTAGCTAAAAAAATGTTGTGGCGTACTGAAGTTAGGAGACTAATAGTCGACAAACGGAAAAAATCTTCCTCCTTCGCTATCTTTATTTGAATTCTTACCTTTACATGAATAAATTGCGGATTTGCTCTTATAACTCGACCAATCACCTGTTATTTTCATGCTCCCATCTCTTTCCCCACTTATTACAGTATTGGTCTTCGATGAACTATTAAAACATCCACATATTCCTATACTGGTAGCAATGAGTTCTTACCTTAGTGAAACATCCCGAAATACTGCACTCGATGCCCCATATAGTGAAGAGACCATGCATGATATCTTTCCATTAATTATATCATCATTAATGTTCCTATCTGACAACCCCAATGAATTGTATACTAAGGGAGCTAGAGTACTTAAAACTATAGCTAATCTAGGTACTATATAATGATGTTGGATCTAGACCGTCAGCAAATGCACGTGCCAACATTTTCTTTTAGCCTATGAAAAACTTATCTAAGGAATATCCTCATATCTACATAATATCTTCTTCCTCTTCTCAATCTTGTTCTTTGTTTGGTATTGTTCGTTACCAAGAATGGTCATCAGGCAATGATCAGATGTCAGAATGAATTATACAAGCGAAACTTATGATGTAGAAGGTCGTTAGGCTAGAACAGAGATTGAGAAAGATTTAGAACTAGTCCCTGCTTGCTACAGTTATCCTAGTAATAGGTTACTTAGGGACTGTGTGATGTGTCTAAAAGTTGATAAAAATTGGTGGGTCCCATGAAACAAGAGGTGAAAAAGTGGATAAAAGTTGTAGGTCCAATGAGCTTGTGGTTAAAAAGGAAAGTTTGACCATCTTTTAAGCAAACAAAAGCTTTACCAAACAAGCACTTAGTAAATTTGATTTGAACGACTTACAGTAGATAGCAGGGGAGAATAAAAGTAGGTTGGAATTGAATTGGGAGGAATGGAAAACATTCGGTATGTTTGGGCTGATACTAGTGGCCAAGACAAGGAAATGGATAAGCCCCACTATTAGATATCCTAAAGGGGTGAATGGAGGACAACAATAAGGAGAACATGGATTAGAAGCTCTCTCATTATAGCAAGAAAGAGAACTTAAGGGGCTGAAAATTTGATAAACTAAAATAGGATGAGGGAATGGAAGGAGCGAAAATGTTGGAAAAGAAAATAACTTGTTTTGTCCAGTTGAGATTCTTTTGAATATTTCTTTGCTGACAAAGTTTTAAGTGGTGTGTGTATTGAATAATACAAAGTCTTCTCTTCAATTTGTAATAGGCTTCAGCCTCCCTCTGGCATATTCCAATATCTATGAATGACTTGAAAAAGAAAAAACAGAAATTTCTCTACAACACAGATTGAATTGTCTCCGTCTAGAAAATTTACAAGGAAACGGTCAGCTCAAGCTATAAAAAAGTAGCCGCCATCAGCCTCAAAAAAAATAATAATAATAATAAATATTGCTTCTGTCTATAAGCTATTTATTACACATCTACAACCAGATTTTCATTCAAATGAATTGTTAAGAAAGTGCAGGAAGAAAATGCTGCAATGTAGCAATCTTGCATTGTCAAAATGGATTTTCCATAATAGTTCAATCCGAGAAATATTGACAAGGTGCAATGAGTGAAAAGTAACAGAGAAAAGTACTCACTCATCTTCTGAATCAGTGAAAAGCACACGACTTGTAAGAGCTGCAGGAGGTGGCTTATGAGGATAAAGGGCCGGATTAAACAATGGACAAAACCTCTGGGCTAATTTAGCAATTTCCTTGGGAACAAGAGCAACAGATTGATTTTTTGCCTTCTCAATTAGTGTTGCAGACATTGTCTTCTTGGGCTTTTTTTTGCTGGCTGGCGAAGAAAGTATCAAACCCTGACCATCAGGTTCAGAAGAACTGGGAAAATTACAGAGAGGAAACAAGGGTTCCCTTTCGAAGTGAGTATCAAAACCTACTCCAATTTGACATCGCTCATATGCTCGGACAGCTGCCAGATTCCACAAGAATAATCAAGTAAAGATCATGAGCAAAAGAAAAACATAGTTGCAAAAACACAATGAACATATCATTTATCCAACATGACATACCAGAAGAAACATCATTTATATAGTTTCCAACTAAACGGAGTGGAGCGACATCTAGAACAGACAGCACATGACCACTAATATAAGGGACCCAAGAGGTGCATTCCTGAGTTTGAAAATGAACTATCTGCTCACAGGGAGGAACCTTATATCTCCCATTAGAAAGAGAATTTGTATCAGAATGCAAAGCTGTGTTACCAGCAGAAAGCCGGTCTTGTTGGACATCACAAGTATCAGAAATTTCATTGCTGCACTCTGGGGGGAAAATCTTGGGAAGCTCATATGGCAATGATGGATGAATATATGGAAAGTAGAAGCAAAAACTGGGATATGGTCTCCTTCTCCATGACAATACTTCATCACGTTTTTGAAGCATCTCTAAAATCAATTTTTGAAGTTCTGTAGCGATGTGGCCCTTTGCAGGTTCTAGAACACAAATAGAAAAAATCTGAATAAGAAGCTGCACATGCTCATGTATCAGACAATGCAACTGTCCTATCTGATGCGGAGTGAATCCATTCACCAAACCATTATTTATAGGAGGCATATAGGGTGGAGAAATGTTGGGCAGCAGGTGTTTCCCATCATAAGTAGGAAAAGATCCAACTGATGAAAATGGTAATAAGGGCCGTAATGGTCTATTCGACTGTCCTGACACCTTGCTATGTTCAAGAGAAGCCTTTTGACGTCTATTTAGCCTAGTCTTTGATCGCTCTTCAATCTCATCAGGGTCGCTTTCCAATGCCTCTTCAAGTTCAAGGTCAAAATCAGCATCATTTTCTTCATCTTCATCATCAACATTTTCAATCCCTTTTAAATTCTGGGAATTATCTACACCTTGTAAAACAGCTGCAAGAAATTTCCTATATTCTCTTTCATCGTCAACATTTTGAAGTTCATCCTCATCATCTGTTTCTTGAAGAAACGTCTCAAGTTCATCAAGTGTAAAGCTGGCAAGAGAATAGCGAGCCCTAGTTCGCATACATATGGCATCCTCAGGGTCCACATCCGTAATGAGCTTCCCAGAATCTGCAGCATTGCTAAAATCTGCCCTGCTGCTTGATTCATTCTTCTTATCACATGGAAATCCATTATCAGATTGAGAAATCAAAGCCAGTTCTCTCTCAGTAACTGTAGAAGTTATGTCTGACTTTTTCGCCAATGCTTCTCCAGAAGAAACAATAGTTTGCATCACAATCTCTTCGCCATACTCAGTATCCCCGATAGGATAGTTCTGCACAGGGTTTGCATGCTTTGCCTCGGAATTTTTAAGAGAGGCTGCAGAAGTGTTTCCCCCACTATCAGCAACATCCACATCCAAGCCTTCAACTTCAGAACTCAAGCTTGAAGAAGCTTCTACAGAATGAGTTTCTCTCAGGAAAGGATTGAAATCTACATCCTCTTCCTCATCCTCGTCCTCAGACTCATCGGCAGCTTGTC
>CAIGRO010168620.1:0-10782 GCA_903798355.1 Fraxinus baroniana
TTAATAGTTTTGACAAGTTATTTCCGATTTTCTCCTTAATTTTAGGGTTTAGTATAAATACTATTTGAATTCGTTGTAAACATTAACCATCATTATTATTGAATCAATTGTGAGGCTTTATTGCTTTCAAACCCTTTGTTCTTCATTGGACAATTTCGAACTCATCAAGAATCGGTGTTCTTGTGGAGTTCAAACATCCGGGCTAGATTCATCTAGCGTGTGATCAAGAGGTCTTTATATCGTTGACGATTGTTTTGATTGTTTGGTTCACAATTCTTGGATCGAATCTAAAACATTGATTCTATTGGCTTTCTTGGATTTGTTCTAATCTCGTTGTTGGGTTGCTTAGCTACTATTACAGCATGGTTCTCATCAATCCACCCCCGCCCCAACCCAAATTTTCCATCCCCGATACCCCCCCAATTCATTTCTCTCTCTCCCCTCCTTCTCTCTCTACCCCATCTTATCTCCGCCTACAACCAAACCTTATTATCCATATTCATTTTATCCTTTTCAATCTCTCTCTACTCTTACCTCACCTCACCTCACCGCCACCACTAGTGAAGATGCAGGAGAAAAGGGAGTAGCGTATATACGCCTCGTGAGGCCGTCAGAGAGGCTCTCTTCTCCTTCTTCTCGATTTCGTTTCAATATCTGAATTTAATGATGTCTGTAGATGTTGAGTACAGATGCTTTGTTGGTGGTCTAGCCTGGGCCACCACAGACCAATCCCTCGAGCAAGCCTTTTCTCAGTTTGGCGAAGTCATCGAATCGAAGGTCCGTTAGTCGCAGAGATCGGATTCGTCTCGATTTGGTTTTGTTGCCTGCTGTTACTATGTTACTGTTACTGTTTGTGGATACGGGGAAAGCTGTGACCGTGGATATGGCGGAGGCCGCCGGGGATATGGTGGTGACCGTGGTTACAACAGAGGTGGTGTTTCCAATGGTAGCCAGAGAAATTAGATTTAGGGTTTCATGATGGTTAAGTCATTATTTACATGTTCTGTTCGTGATTCTGATCGTATGTTGGGTTCTTTGTTGTGTTAATATCGTTTTTAACCGCTGGTTCTCGTTTGTTACTTTGTTTGTAATTTTAGTTATAATACTTTGTCTTCAATGTGTTGAGTTATTGCAATACTTCGTAGCAATGGTCGTAAATTTGAGTTGAAGGAAGGGTGTATTGAAGGTGATGGTGGTAATGATCGGTGGTGGATTGTGGTGCTTGTTTGTGGTATAAGCGGATTTGTTTGTGGTGACCATTTGTGACCAAATATGTGTTTATTGTGACTGGTTGTGATCAATTCTGTGCTAATTGTGACAACAAAAATCAGGTTTTTTTTAAAAAAAAATTATTTATGGAATAATAAATTATTAAATCAATTTATTATTAAATATTTGATTCTATTATAATATAATTAATCCACCCACCTCCACCACCCACCCCTACCACTTCGGGGACTATTTCGGCGACTGTTCCAAATACTGCTCCGAATCCGACAATTGTTCCAACTCCGAGAATATTCAGACGATGGATCCACCCACCCCATCCCTACCTTGCAAAAAATTTTCAAAATTTAAAACTATCAAGTCAGTCGTGTCATCCTTGACTAATTGTGACCAAATTTGTATCCAGTGTGACTGTCTGTGTCATACGTGACTCATTGTGACAAATTATGTGTTAATTGTGAATGGTCGTGACTTGATCACATACTGTGTCACAATTAAGATTGATTTGGTCACAGACAGTCACATTGAATACAAATTTGGTCACAATTAATCACGTATGACACAGATAGTCACACTGGATACAAATTTGGTCACAATTAGTCACGGATGACAAGCCTGATTTGATAGTTTTAAATTTTGAAAATTTTTTGCAAGGTAGGGATGGGGTGGGTGGATCCATCATCTGAATATTCTCGGAGTTGGAACAATTGTCGGAATCGGAGCAGTTGCCGGAACAGTTGCCAAAAATAGTTCCCGGAGCGGTAAGGGCGAGTGGCGGAGGTGAGTGAGTTAATTATATTATATTAGAATTAAATATTTAATAATAAATTGATTTAATAATTTATTATTCCATAAATAAATTTTTTTAAAAAAACCTGATTTTTGTTGTTTGGAAATAGTGATACTTAATAGTTCCCATCTATTTATCAAATCAATCAAATTTGGAGCGATCCTGATTATCCAAAATTCATTGGCATACGTAACCATTTTCCTCGTATGATTGAAAATGGTTAAAAGTAATTGCTTATGAAAATGATCTTATTCCTCCATTCAAAATACATATCTAATGCTTTGCAGAATTCATATCAAACTCCCACGGCTTACTGCAAATTCAAATTTCTTGAATCGCCAACTCAATTTCTCGACAAGCCCAGCAAAAGACCTTCAAATTCACAATTCTCTAACACAAGAACAGAGTTTATACAATTCTTTGTTGAGGATGTGTTTGCAACAATGCCAGAAAGTTCAGTACCGCCAAATGTTTGACGAAATGCCAAAAAGTCTCAGTCTTTCTTTAAAGGCAGGCAAAATTGTCCATGCACAGAGTTTGAAACTTGGGATTTCTTCCAAAGGGAATTTGGGGAATGCAATTTTGGACTTGTATTCTAAATGTGGCCACATTGATTATGCGGAAAGGATATTTTTAAGCCTAGAGGAAAGGGATAAAATGGCATGGAATTCGATTATGTTCATATATTCGCGTAAAGGGTTCTTGGAAAGTGTTGTGGAGGCTTTTGGTTCCATGTGGAATCGAGGGGTACTGGGGAATCAGTTCAGTTGTGCAATTGTTTTATCCGCTTGTGCTAAGTCGATGGACTTGAAGTTTGGGAAGCAAGTGCATTGTGGGGTGGTAAAAATGGGATTTGAAGTTGATGCGTTTTGTGAGGGTGCTTTGATTGATATGTACGCGAAATGTGGGTACGTTGTTGACGCTAGGAAGATATTTGATGGGGCTACCGACCACGACACAGTTTCTTGTACTGCCATGATCTCGGGGTATGTTCAAGTTGGTTTGCTTGAGCAGGCAATGGAAGTGTTTGAGGAGATGAGAACAGGAGGTCACATGCCAGATCAGGTAGCAATTGTAACCACCTTAAATGCATGTGTGAGGCTAGGACGGCTTGATGATGCATGCCATTTGTTTTCTCAAATTCCTAATCCAAACATTGTTGCGTGGAATGTACTTATATCAGGGCATGTCAAGGGTGGTCATGAGAGGGAAGCTATTGGACTTTTCCAAAATATGATCAAAGCTGATTTCAAACCAACACGTTCCACACTAGGAAGTGTTTTGAGTGCTATTGCGTTCTTAGCAAACTATGAATATGGCTTTCAGGTTCATGGTTTGGCAGTGAAGCTGGGGCTGGACTCTAATGTTTATGTAGGAAGTTCTTTGATTAGTATGTATGCCAAATGTCAGAAGATGGAAGCTTCAAAGGAAGTATTTAATGGAATGGGAGAGAAAAATGATGTGTTATGGAATGCGTTACTTGGAGGTTATGCACAGAATGGGTATGCTTGTGAGGTTCTAGAGTCATTTTTGAATATGAGAATCTGCGGATTTCATCCTGATGAATATACCTACACTAGCATTTTGAGCGCTTGTGCTTGTTTAGGAAATATAGAAACAGGGTCCCAGTTACATTCGGTTATAATCAAGAATAAATTTGAACAGAACTTATTTGTCGGAAATGCTCTAGTGGATATGTATGCTAAGTGCGGGGCTCTGGCCGACTCAAGGAAGCAATTTGAGCTAATCAAAAGTCGAGATCATGTTTCTTGGAATGCAATCATTGTTGGATATGTGCAGGAAGAAGAAGAGGAAGGAGCTTTTTCTCTGTTCCGCAGAATGATGTCAGAGGGGATTGCACCTGATGAGGTAGCTTTAGCTAGCATACTCAGTGCTACTGCAAATTTACAGGATCTTTATAAGGGTACACAAGTACACTGTTTTTTGGTTAAATATGGTCTAGAAAGAGCTCTTTATGCTGGCGGCTCGCTAATTGACTTTTATTGCAAGTGCGGAATAATTGGGTCTGCAACTGAAGTGTTATCTTGCATGACTGAAAGAAGCGTGGCATGCACAAATGCTCTGATTGCTGGTTATGCTCAAGTAAACATAGTTGAAGCTGTAAATATATTTCAGGATATGCTGGCTGGTGGATTGAGGCCATCAGAAGTCACTTTCGCCACCCTTTTGGAGTCATGCACTGGTGACAATAATCTGCATTTCGGAAGGCAAATTCACTGTTCTATTTTAAGGCTAGGCTTTGCACATCATGATGAATTTATAGCCGTCTCTCTTTTGGGTATGTACATGAATGCTCAAAAAGCGACAGATGCAAATGTTTTTTTCTCCGAGCTTCCTTGTCCAAAAAGCACAATAATTTGGACTGCTATGATATCAGGAAGCATTCAAAACGACTGTTGCGAGAATGCACTATTTTGGTATAGTGAAATGTGTCATCATAATGCGAAGCCAGACCAAGCGACGTTTGCAAGTGTACTTAGAGCATGCTCTATGTTAGCTTATTTGGAGGATGGCAGGAAAATGCACTCTTTAATCTTTCGTACTGCTTACAATGAAGATGAGTTGATAGGCAGTGCGCTTGTAGATATGTATGCTAAATGTGGGGATGTGAGAAGTTCAGCACACGTTTTTGGTGAAATGGTTAGCAAGAAAGACGTTATTTCATGGAACTCAATCATTGTTGGATATGCAAAAAATGGTTATGCGGAAAATGCTCTTAAGATCTTTGAAGAGATGAGTCAGGCGCATGTAAAACCCGACGAAGTCACATTCCTTGGTGTTCTTACTGCATGTAATCATGCAGGAATGGTATCCGAAGGTCAAAAAATATTTAATGATATGATTCATCATTATGGGGTTCGTCCACGAGTAGATCACTGTGCCTGCATGATTGATCTTTTGGGGCGCTGGGGTTTTCTCAAAGAAGCAGAGGAGTTCATTGTCAACCTAGACTTTGAGCCTGACTCTATGATATGGTCCACATATCTCGGTGCATGCAGATTGCACGGGGATGACATAAGAGGGCAGTATGCAGCAGAAAAGCTTATTCAGTTGGAACCACAAAATTCGTCTCCTTATGTGCTGCTTTCCAATATATATGCGGAATCAGGCAACTGGGATGGGGTTAACTCTATGAGGACAAAAATGCAAGAGAGAGGAGTTATAAAGTTTCCTGGATATAGTTGGAGGTCATAAATCTCGTCCTAATTCTGGTGCAATACTCACACTCTTGAAAAGATTTAACTACATAGAGGAAAGACGAAGGCTATGTTGCTAATTAATCTGGATCTTCTATGCTGGATGAAGAGCGGGAGTATATGTATATGCTGTCCCAGACTATCAATTGATATCGACATGAACAGAAAGTGAACTACCCTCTTCATTAATTGATAATTTGATATATTCAAAGATAAATATGGTGCTCATCGAGCAGAAACTCCCGTTCTTTTAGATTCCAACTATCGGGGAAGAAGTTGTGAAGGAATGATGGAAAACAAACTTATTTTGATTTTGGAGTTCGAGGGAGGAAGGGTGTTGAGGCGTTTGCAAACCCTGAGATTTTATGATGGGTTGCAGATAACTTGTATAGGCTATACTTTTACAGGATAAATTTGATTGCTGATCTCTTTTTGTCTAAGCTCCAGTAGACAAGCCAAAACTCCTCCTTGCTACTGAAGGTATTTGCTTCAGATTCCTCCTCGCTAGAGTATAGATAGAATTTTTTTAAAAGATATCTTGGCTTCATTCATCTATTATATTGCCTTCATGTATATACTGCATATTGGTTTACCAGTTGATTCTTAATGATTAATTCAATTGAATGGCCATGATTTCTCTAATTTGTTTCTGCTCCTTGAAAATATCTTTACCATGTTCAATTCTATGGATTACAACATTCGAAGGGGTCTTCATATCGATAAATTTGGGTTGGCTACATCATGATACCATCTACTGAACAATCTAATAAATCAAATCTTTTGTAAATGGCATTAGGCTACATTAATGTGATCTCTCTCTCTGAATCCCTCCCCCCCTCCTAAAATCAGCGTCACCCCCACTTATTAATGCAAAAACCGCATTTTGTACTTTATATATTTTAGCATTGACCATGTGCCCATTTTATTATCCTCATTTCCTTAACAATCCTCTAATAGGTATTTCGTCCACCACTAGGGCTAGACAAAACTCACAACCCGAACTGAATCGAGCGGTTCTTCAACCGATGGATTTGGTTCGGTTCTCGGTTCTAGACCAAGAACCAAAGAACCGAATCAGAACCAAATTTAAATAATTTTTTTAATTATTTATATTGAATTAATTAAATTATTTTAATTTTTCTAAACAAATTAGCAAATTCACTAGTTTAGTGATTAATGCTCCAACTTCCAAGCCAAGTCAACGCCTAGCTAGCCCAACCTAACCCAATTTCTAAATTCAATTTTTTTTTTTTTAGCCCAATTATTAATTTCATTGTTAGCTCAAAATTTAGGCTTTTTTAAGTTTTTATCCTTCTCTTTCCATTTCATACTTTCATTCGGTAAGCACATGCTCACTAACCCTAAATCATTTGATAAATTAAAAAATTATATTTACATGTCCAAATCAAAGCCAATGACTGCTAAGTCCGACTTTCCCTCTCCAACTGCCCACAAAGCTACGAATGAACATGTCATTAATTGTATTATGTAGTGTTGCTGTAAATATTAAAAAAAATTAATTATGGTACAAAGCCGAACCCAAACGGTTCCATAACAGTTCCATTTATTAAATACCCGAGAATTTTGGTTTCAGAACCGAATCGGACCATGTCCAACCCTATCCACCACCGACACAACATTGATTACCATAAACCGTAGTTAGTTTGATACCAATTATGCAAAACTTTGCCTTTTTAACTTTATAGGTATCTTCCAATTGCATAGAATCCTTAATAGTATTTTCTTTCCATCTCATTCTACACGCTCTAATATTATGCATTGCATCTCTTGCACTCAGACGTTAATAATTAAACATAAATACCTAAAAATAATTATTTTGTAGGACAACATGAGGCTCTGTAGTGACTCCATTATCTTTCTTACTTCTACTATGACTAAGGGCTCGTTTGGTAGGCATGTACTTTAGCCTTTTGTAGTATAGATTCCTAAGAAAGTTACATTGGGCTCATTTGGCAGGTTTTTTGAAAAGATAAGAGCTGTTTTTGATACTAAAAAACTAATTTTAATATGTTTGGATAATTTTTTTGAGTGCTTTGTCAGTTAAAACTTAGAATAGTTATTAGAGGAAGTTGGCATAAGATAACCTTTTTCAGATAGCTCTTATATAAAGAAGCACAAGCACAAGCGCCTTAGCCCAGCTTCCTTTAAAAAACTTTTCTAGTCAAACAAAACATTTCTAGAAAATTGTCCAAACAGGTTCAAAAGTAAATTCTTGATCTCAAAAACAAATGTTAACTTTTCAAAAGTCTTGTCAAAAGGACCCAAAATGACTTTCGTGCAATTACGTCTTAGTTCTACAAGCATGTTTGGGAGTTATATATGATCAGTTTAAATTATAAATCGATAAATATGAGTGGTGTATAAGTGAATACCACTCGTGAATTCCATGAAATATGTGGATAAAAAGTAATTGGACCGTTTATAAAAAAACCGGCTTAAATTCCAATGTGCTTCTCCCAATTTCTAATTTAGAATTATTCCCTCCTAGTATGATTAACTAAATTCTGTGATCGACAAATAACATACATCATAGAACCTCATCTTGTAGAAGTCTTGTACGCTCACCCATGACTAAACTTCATGGCACAACCTTAGTACTACTCCATATGAGAAATGCTGGAGTTACAACCCCCCGCAGTAACTCCAGCATTTCTCATTCCATATTAATGGTAACTTCTCTACTATGGTTACTAGGTTACACTTGTGTCGTAGAAATTTCTTTTATCTTTAGCTTTCGCCACAACTTCCCCGAGGATCCTATCATCGGTTTTTCTTTTTTAAAAATCTGAACACAATATAGAAGTCTTGTTTCTTTTCTTTGTACTTTTCCATCAATCTTCTAAGCAAGAAAATGACCTCTATATTAGATCTTCTTTGGCATAAAAGGAAACTCGTGCATGAGTTCTCTGAATTATTCTTTAATCTATGCTTAATCACCTTGTTCGACAATATAAGTTTGGACTTGCGAATGCAGATGTCAGAAAAGATTATTTGCTCTACGATGAAGACAATTTCTTTTAGAGGCGCCCTAGCAACTGGGGTAACGGAGGTGTGTTTTGCGGTGCAATCAAAACTTCAAGACTGTCAAAAGCAGGGTGATATGCTACACAGCGGAGATCGTGAACCTACTGCAACCTTCCACTATAAATCTAACAATGAATCAAATGGAGTGGCGATAAATTATCCATGTAGGTGATACAGAATTTGTTGGGAACACTACTCAGCACAATCATCAGAACTTTCAGAACTTGGAAATGGCCTTCACTGGTAACAACTTGGCTCTTGTTGAATCATTTAATTTTGTAAGGATTCGACTCATTTATTTTAAAATAATGTTTTTCATCTTTAATAGAGATCATCAATTTAGACGACAATGTGCCCTTTAATTTATTCTTAATAGGGGTACTAAAATTTTGGGGCCTTTAAGATCAATTTCAAATATGGGACCCCTATAAATATTTTAAAAAATATAAATAATATTTTTATAAAAATATTCAGTTACAAAAATAATAATTTAAAACTTTCAAATGTCTAAATTAAATTTATTTTCTAGATTTTTTTGATAGAAAATCAATAATTATACTATTGCAATCAATCTATTTTAAAATTTCTTTTCGATAGATGGACAAAAGAGAAATGCTTATTTTCTTCATCCTCCATATTATCTTTCTTAAGATCCACTTAATTATCGTGCTCTCTATTCATACTAGTCAAAGTTAAATGTTCATTGTACGTTATTCTGAAATTTCTTAATAAGTGCTGTAATAGTAAGTTTTGATACCAATTTGTTGGGAGGGTTTGATGAGTGTCGAACGAACTAAAAAAAATAAAATTTAGAATATAAATTTAAAAGAAGAAAATTGTACTATCAAAAGTTAACTTATATGATTCAAATTTTTTGTAAAGGTGAAATACTACAAATGAGCAATATTTTTGTATTATATTTGGTATATAAGAATTAATTGCTAATACATGAATTTAAACACATATTAAAATTTCTAGATATATGAATAGAAATAAATTCAACTATAATAATTCTATATTCATGTAGATCAAAATTCATAAAATCAAGATTCATCGAGTCTAGATTAATGTGAATGTTATTCACTTCGTCCCAAAAAGATAGTCATGTATACTATTTTTGTTCGTCACAAAAAGATAGTCCTGTTTCCATTTTAAACTTGTATTAAATTTTTCATTTTCATAGATACCCTTATTTAATACATCTTGGTAAAATAGACACCAACTACTTATATAAGGGATAAATGGTATATATGGAAAAACACAGTAAAATTTAATACTCTAACTATACTAACTACCATTTTTTTGGTACCCAGGTATCCCAACTTAGTCAGACTTATTTCCTGGACCACCAGCCACCGGCCCCCCAGTAACTGAAAGGGAGCCTTCCTCTATAGTTATTACATCACTCAGCTGCTCCAACCAGTAATCGAACTCTCTACGCTGAGGTTGCAAGCCCAGCAATACATTCCTTTGCCAACTTGGATGTGCCCAGGGGGGCTACTAACTACCATTTCTTGATATGTGTGAAAATAACCATAGGACTATCTTTTTGGGACAGATGGAGTAATTATGAGAATTAATAACACGAATCTAGATACATGAATAAAAATAAATTCATCTATAATAACTATAGATTCATGTAGGTTAAGATTCATCGAATCTAGATTAAAGTATAGGTTAATTAAGAGAATTAATAACACGAAATTTATACATGACAAGTATTTTGTAGTATTTATTATATATTGGAAAATAAAAGGTAATGTATTATTAAAATAATTGAATTGTAGTAGGATTAAAATCGTTTAAAAATGATTCACTTGATGCGATATTTAACCCTTGTTTGATCCACATTTTTTTAATTCAAAATGCATTTATCTCTATCTTATTTTCAACCATATATTTTTCAATAAAATAATATTCTACGTAAATTCAAAACTTTTTCTTATTTTTTAACCATGCATTCTTCATCAATCTATTATTCCAAAATGAATTCTACATAAAAATGAGACTCAAACATGCCCTAAAATTAACTTCGCTTTAAATCTTCTTGTTTTCAAAATTTCAAATTCTTCATCAACCATATCTTTAACTGAACCTTCGTTTATGTTATTATTGCTATCAAGAGCCTAGTTCTAGTGATGGCAAAAAAATTCGTCCTAACGCTGCCCCGCCTCGAATGGAGTAAAAAAAACTCGTCTCGACGGGTTGGTGGGGAGGGAGTGCCCCGTCCCGAAGCGCTCCGAACCTGCCCCGTGAAGAATAAAAAAAACAATTTACTACAAATAAAAAAAAGTTTAGTTAACTGGAAATTTTGAAAAAAAAAAAATTAAACTGGGCAAGTCCGCGCCCCGAACCCGCCCCGCCCCGTCTAAGGTGGGGCGGGGCGGGACGGGGCGGTGTGATTGAATAAACTCTTCGATTTTTCTTTTCTTTTTTCATGTATAGACAAATATTTTCTTGTAAACATATTAAGGCCCTGTCTGGTGGAACTTTTCATCAGAT
>CAIGRO010168629.1:0-10022 GCA_903798355.1 Fraxinus baroniana
CCTTTTGGGCAATTGCCAAGTTACGGGAATGTGCTGATTAGCTTTATGTGTCAACTCGCGTATTCTTTTATTTTTTATTATTTAATTTTTTTTTTTCTGCTCGCCGTGGAACACTTTCGTGGCAGATTAAAATGACATTTTCTGGGAGTAGTGTATTTCTGATCATGGCACATATATGATATTTATGTAGGTACTCTTATAATGAGGTGTCGGGGAGTTATGATGAGGTCCAACAAATTGCATCCAGCGTGAGCTGAGGAAATTAGAGTTTCCTCATTTAAAGGTACTGAATGATGCAAAAAAAAATAAAATAAAATTGCAGGCATGTTTCTCGTATGAATTCCTTATTTCTTTTGTTTCTCTTCGAGTGTAATGTTTTGATTCTTTTATCCATGTTTGAATTGGTTTTCTGCTGAGTCTTCTTGAACCCGATGGGAATTAGCACGGTTCCATACATTGTTATTGAATTATCACAGAAACTCGGTAGTAAACTAAAACTTTGCCGAAATTGTTTGCAGTCCTACCCGAACGACGAAACAGAAAATAAAATAACAGGATTATGTTAGAGAAATGCAGAAACCTTTTACTATAATGTAGATATCCAGAGGTCCTGAATCGAAAATATAACTGCATCTGATTGTTGTTTCTTTGTGTTTAAATTATTGCTGCTTGCTGATGGGATGTAGTCTAGTGATATGGAGACATACACACAATCTAAATGTAGTTTTCAATCTTAAGCCGGACAGCCAGAAGACATTGCCAATTAGTCTAAGTTCGTGAAACTTTATGCAATTGTGAATTTCAATTGAAAGATAATATATAGATGATTTGAATTGATTATTTTATCACTGTTAAGTGTCCTGAACTTCGCATCCAATCCCGTCGTCATTTCAATTCTCTGCATGTCGTCGGGTTAGAGATTGGTTCCATTTTTAAAATATCCGTTTATACTTGCGAGAAGAAAGAATCGTTTTTTAGCCACCGATTATATCAGGGAAGATGATAAAATGGCGGCCGAAAATATATTGAAGGAGAAAATGCATATCTAATCCCACATTCAACCTTTCTTAATAGATTGGTAAGAATATGTTACCATTTTAAATTATCTGATTTTATAGAAACGCCTGATTTATCTCACTTGGACGAAGCTAACAGATTCAACAAGTGATACTAGAGCCCTGTTTGACAACCATTATTTATTTATTTACTTTTGAAGAAAATGAGTTTTGAAATAGTAATTTTTATTTTGAAGAATGTGCAATTGAAAAATAAAAAGGTTTTTGGTTTGTGTAAAATACTTTATTTTGAAAATGTGTGGTTGATAATGGATGATGAAAATGAGCTTCCAAAAAATGATTGTCCTAGAAGTTGTTGTGCTTACATTGAATAAATGGGCCAAGCCCACAAAAAGTCAAATTCCTAAGTCCATTAGTCATATGTTCTCTAAAAATTCATTCAACTGAACAAAGGAGACCAGCCGCTGTTCAATCCAAGCAGACTCCTGGAGCTGCAGCTTGGACTGCCATAGACTAAGAGGGGCCGCCCTAACTTAGAAATGACTTGTAATAATTTTAAAGATGCCACTGCTGCAAGGCGAGGGACCAACTTGTCTGGTTTTCAGTGCCTCCTTGCCTCGCAACTGCAGCATGTCTTTTAATAGTGCAATAGACAAGCCACCTTTTAGTAGTGCATTTGAGCTGGAAAACTCGACCTGGAGGTGCTTTCACAGTCTCGAGTTACAGGAATAATGAATAAAAAACGAGACCGCCCATTCCCCTTTAAATAGGCCACTCCAGTTCGAGTCCTTCGTGATGCCGCTGTGTACGTTATTGGTTTCATATTCAATTTTTAAAAATTCGCCCTCGACGTAAAAATGAGGCAGCACGGTTATGCTTGATTTATATAATTTGCCTTCACGAGTCACCTAAAACGTCCTTACTGCCTATAGACCACAAAAATTGTGTTCTCTTCAATTTTCATATAGGACATGCATATAGTGAAGAAAATGTTAGACGGCCAAGAGAAAATAACCCAACAAAAATAGGACCATGAGAAAATAAAAGGTTCAGAGCATAAAGAAACTAGATTTTTGTTTATTTTTCTTTATACATAAATACCAACTGGGCCAGAACGGAACCAGTATAAAAGGACCGGTTACCAGTCCAACGGTCCAGTTTCCATAACATTAAAGCAATACACACTTCTTGAACAAATCAGCAAAGCACCTGATACAACGTGCCAGCAGTATTATAATGAGATAGTAGCCTTCCCTAGCAACGATAAAGTCAACTTCCATGACGGATTTTTCATAAAATTTAGCCGTGTCTGAAACCTGAAATTTTTCATGTAAAATCCATTTTTCAAGTTTTGGGCTGTTCAGTTGTCAACATTTTCCATGGAATTCCTTTTCCAATTTCTCACTCACGCACCTCCTTTCCACTTTTCAATGAAATAGTTTTCTTGTTTTGGTGGTTCTTGATTTTCCACCTTTTTTTTTAACAATCAGAAAAAATTCTATACACGATGATAAAAAAAAAGAGTAATGTTATTCATCTTCACTGAGATTACAAACACAGTTTGAATAGCGTTAATATGACATTAAATAGGTCGTTTAATTTCACATTTCATTGAACATATCATTTAAAGTCACCTAGAATGTGTTTGTAATCCCACTAGGAATGAATAACATTATTCAAAAAAAATTATTACTTTTATTGAGAATTTTCATGCAAAACAAAGTCAAACGGAGAACAAACTTTCAACATTTTTCAGATGGCAAAATTATATCAATCAAATACAATTCTCAATAAAACAAATTCTTGACAATTCAATTATCAGTAATTCAATTTCTTTCCACCCAAATTCCACATTTGCAATCAAACAGAATCTTGCGTGATTTTCTCATATAATAAAAAGGGATATATCAAAAATCAAACCTTGATATCAGCAAATCTCCTGCCATGACACCATTATACAAACTCAAATCTATTCAGCTCACTGACATTTAGGAATAGAAAAATACTATTCATCCCCTCAGTCTATGTGGCTGCATGTGAGTGGTTAAAATGATAGGTGAAATTAAATGACTTATTTAATTTCACCTATCATTTAATACCACATTAACCGTCACATAGACCGGTGCTCAACCCCAGTGGGGATGTATAACATTTCTCTTAGGAATAATATAACTACGTCATTGATAACTTATTCAACATGTTACAATCAGAATTCTTTGCACCACAAAGCAAATCCTATCTTCTATAGCTAAAGAACGTAGAATCTACGAGACTACCCCCACAGAAAGATCAACCATTCAGTCATGGGACTAGTGACGGTATCAAAACATACAATTTAGGAAGTCAGTTTTGAGTCAAGCAGATAGCCTATAGCAATATTTATGGTTTCTATTTCTATAATTCCTTAATGTACCAATAATAATTGAAAAGTCACTCGTGGCTATAACAATATTCATGGTTTCCATTTTTAAATTTCCTCAACGTACAAAGAATACACCTCTAGAAGCGCAAGTTTTAGCAAAGTCATGCCTACAGCACTTTTTTATAATTCCTTAATTTACAAAGAACACAGCCCTAGAAGTATAAGTTTTAGCAACAATACGCCCATTTGAAAAGTCGCATTGCTGCAAATCACAGGTCCTCATCAGACGGTGCATCTACAGCCAATGAAGTGGATTCAATATTACTTCAAAGCTACATCTAAAATCATCAGACAGCAATCCTTTCAGCTGCAGCACGGGCCATACACTAATATATAATCACAAAACACACACATCAATAACTAAACACACTAGCGTCATAAACCATAGACACATAAAAATCATTTCCCAAGCAAATATTGACCCCATTTCATTACCCAATTATGTCCTGATCGCTGAATGTTTCGAGCGAACATTTCAAGGAGTATAATGTCAGCACTGTAACTGGATATCAAGTCCAGTAGCCCTCAGTATGAGTAGATTCAATTTGTGTCAACCGAGTCCAGCACAGCACTGGTTCCCATTTCAAGGGCAAATAGTGTAAACAACCAAAGTTCACAGAGGATAACAAAGTCACAAGGCTATAAAAACAGAGGGAGTCAATATCAGATCCTCATTTTATCTTATTAAGAATATGAATACGGTCATATATTCTTAATTAGAAAGAAGGCTTACCAATAATGTCATCCATAGAACACTCTAAATTCTTTGCATCAGCATCTGCTGCTCACAACCAGCATCTAATGATGATCAAGCATCTACTTAATACAGACAGCATCAACAATCACATCATCGTCTAGCCATCAACCCCACTCAAATCTTTTCTCGAGCACAACTATAAACCCAGTGGGAGTTTCATAACAAGTTAGTACTTCTTTTAACTGACACCTTGAGTGGGGAACAATGTATCACAGTGAAAAGTGCAGAATGTGGAGATTGAAATATGGGCAAAATGGAATAAAAGAAGTTTGCACAAGCAATCAACGGAACCAGAAACACAAGATTCATATAAATATTAAAGCATGTCTAAGAATCCATGAGCAATGAACACCAACCACAAGCAATATGATGTATACAATGCATTTAACATAATAATTGTCGAAATCAAAAGGTCAAATCCTACCAAGGTCCCTAACGCTCCTTCTAGAAGAACATGCATTAGATTCAAGTTCAACATATCAGCTAAACTGCTACAAAAGATATAATCCCCTTCTAGAAGTTGCATATCCAAAATCAGGCAGATCACTCCTACAAATCCAAAATAATACAAAACATAGTTTAGAACACATTTTAAACCAAAACTGTGTAATAACAGATCAAGTTTAGACACCTACATTGTCTGTATTCTGAGGAGAAGAGCTACAAAATCAATCACTTGGTTCTGGCAAGACATGCTTTGATGCTTTGGGACTAGGGGACCGCTCATGATGGCGGCGCCTCTCAGGACTTCCACCTATAGGAGATGGTGTCCTTCGTGGGGACACACTCCTATAAGGGCTAGGGCTACGCAGGGGCGGAGAGGCACTGCAATAGTTTAACAGAATCCTTTTTATGACATCCTTTTTAACAGAATCCTTTTTATGATAGTGCGTTATAGAGGAACCAAAACTTGAATAGAATTAATACGATAGTAAAACCTTTCAAATGATCTACTACTCCTCATGCGCTCATCCATGTGCCGTCCCCTGCCACGGTATCTATCATGGTCTGGGCTCGCACTATAACTCCTGCTCCGGTACCGATGACCATGTTTCCTCTCACGGTACCTGTCACGCTCATACCTATCCCGACTTCTGCTCCGGCTTCTCCTATATTCTCTACGATAATCATCTCGGTGCCTGTAAAAAAATACAGATCAATAGGTCTCAGTTGAATCTAATGGAAAAGTAAAAATGAAAAATGAAGAGCATTTTGATAAATGATTTCCAAATATTAACATAACAATCTTCATGAAATCATATCAAGAAGTGGCAGCAAAGACGCTATTGGGAGACTGCCAAAATTGAGTTGTTTCTTAAAAGTACAAATTCTTGACATTTTCCCATTTCACAACCTAAACCAAGCTCTCATAGTCATTCCCAAATGTGTTCCTAGCATCCCTGAGAAACAAAAACTTAGTTACCAACAGTCAGATAGAAATTATCTTCCTTTCTCCAAAATTCCAGACCTCAAACTGAGGAAAATGATCACATAAACCAAATACCAGATCACTTCCTCGAAACTGCATTCCTAGTTTCAAATACTGTCTCAAATTCTTGTTAAACTGACAGCTCTAACAAAACCAAATCAGACCAGGCATTTGTCAATAGCGAAAAGAAAAGGGACATCCATTTGTGTAGGAAATTGACACTAAAATCGATAAATTTCCCTTCTATCAGCAAACATTTAAAAGGAAAATAAAAGATAGACAATCAGAATTTGACCTCTTGTGGAACAAAGAAAGGACACAATCAAAAAAATTAAAGGTAATTAATTAAAGATCAAATTGATCACCACATTTGTACGGCAAATATGAAGTTATAAACAATTAATAAAACCCCAAAATAGTACTGTCTTTAGATTCAATATTTTTGGGAATATTAATGAAGTTAATAGTCCTATATTAGAATAACCAAAAAAAAAAAAAGGGGGGGAAAACTGGATCTCTATCACAAGATAAGTAACGTTCATTATTCACAACAAAATTAGTCTTGCACAACTCCAAAATGGACTAGGGCGAGTAGATCCTTAAAAATTACCTTCTCCGAGGGCTCCTGCTTCTTGATCGTCCACGATCTCTGGGAACCTTTTCAATGACCCTTCCCTTGTGACTGCAGGCAGAAATAAAAATAAAAAAATAGAAACAAACCATCACATTGTACCAAAAATATGATGATGTGTATATTATCCCGTAATAGACAAAGGATAACATTTTAGACAATGGTGACAATGAATTTGTGTCCAAAAGGAAAAATAAATGTCATAAATCAATTTACTGTAAACAGTGAGGAACAAATACTCATCAACAGTAATATAATACAATTCAAGATGTTACTACAGGAGTATTCAGGGTAAAGCAAAATGGGAATATAGCTCAATTATTAACGCAAATCAACATTCACTCACATCCGTTCTGCATTTGGCCCATACTTCGCAAACTGAACAGCGATTTCTCTGCCATCAACCACTTCCCCTGCAATATGATATTGTTCCTGTCAGTTTCTATATCAGATTGCACAGCAAGAATAAAAAACATGAGACATTTTTCATTGTCATTTTGTCCATTCAACAAGATTTCCAATCATTTCTTCAAAAACAATCATAGTTTGTCTGTCTCAGTCACCTGCATATATTCCAACAAACATTTCATGCAAACAAAATATCAATAAATCCTTGGTCCTGTTTTAAATGCTTAAAACTTTATTTCGCTTCCTCATAATAAGATGCCAGCATAGTTTGCTATCTCAACCGAATTAATGTTTTAAGTGAGAAATGATCTAGACAACCCAACAAAGCCTCCGTTTGGGAAAACATATTAATCACTTGTAAACGGTCAAACTTCATTTTCAACCACACATACCAATTGATCCATAATTACTATCCACTCATCCTTCAGTCATTTCAATCTATTTATAGATTAAACCGCTTATAAATCCTTCCCAAACAGAGGCTAAACAATTGCTCGACTGATTGATAATGTATAGTTACTATAAATACGGAACACACATCAGATCCAGATCACCATAACCGATATCCAATTCTCCATTGACTCGGAAAACTACCACTAAAGTAAATATAATGGGAAAATTGATATTTCTATGAAAAAGAAAACGCATTTTTCGATCATTAGATGCGGGTTTTCCAAAATGTTTTCATCCATATGGAAGAAAGCAAATTTGGGCAACGAAAGAATTTAAAGAAGATTTTTCACTTCTACACTAGATTTGCTTACCAGCACAAAACAAGTCCGTCTAAAATAAGTCATTATGAAACAACGGAAGTTTCTACATCCAGTGATAATTGACTCACATTTCAACTAATTTTCCAAATGTCTTAAGATGAAACCACTGTCTCATTATACCTTGTGTCACTGTTCCTTTCCTAGAGCACCATTGTGATACAACTAAGCACTAACATACAGAGAATTACTAGTACTTGTAAAATGAAAAGGCCAGTTGTTTCTACTGATTTTATAATCTCTTCAGCAGGGTATAGATATGCCATTTATGCAGAGGTGTAACTAATTACCAAAAATTTAGCATATTCAGATCACGCGGCTTAATATTTGCCTAATTTTTGCTGTGTTTTCTGATGATATGGTCAAAGAAAGAGATCTTACCATCTAGTCTTTCCACAGCCTTTTGCGCTTCATCCTGATACTTATAACGGACAAATGCAAACCCCCGTGATTCACCAGTCCTACAAAACATATCAAACAACAAATCCATAGAATATCGCAGGCTACCCAAAAATAGGATGTTCAGCAACTACATAAAAAGGAAAATCAAATAAATTAAAAATAACGAATATCATTATCTCTTGCAAATCTTGAACCATAAAAATGCGCACACAGTTAAAACTAATATCATTATCACGTAAAAACTCCAAGATCATAATTTATAACTATCAAAATTTTCCTAGTACCCACGTGTAAAAAATTATTTTACGATACTGGGAAGTATTTCGATACAACCATGAGTATCAAAGCTCCGTTTGGATAGAGAGAAAGGAAAGAACCACAACACATGATCTCGAATAGAAAAATAAAAATCAAACATTATATATTCGAAGGGAAAAAATGTACCTTCGATCTCTGGGAATAAAGATATCAACCACCTTTCCATACTTGTCGAACAGCGGGAAGAGATCATCAGCAGACGTGCCTATACGCAACAAAAAAAAAAAACAAAGAAAGAATCAAACTAGGGTTTCATGCATTAATCTAAAACGCAGAAAATCGACAATGAAATAAGAAGAAAATGCAAATAAAAAAAAAAAAAATTGTCAACCAAAACAAACAAATATATCCAGCTAGGGTTTCATAAATTCATTAAGAAATCAAAAAATAAAGCAATAAGGGAGGAAAAAGTGCATAAAATGAACAAATTATTATCAACTTACGGAAAGAGATATTGAGGATGAGAAGAGAATATGTATCCGATATATCAGGAGGCCCTGATCTCCCAAAGTGAGACATTTCCCTGTCCTTTTTTTGCCAATAGAACCCTATTTTCGCCTTCTGAGAATTTTCTTACGAACTAATGGGTGAATTTATGTAGAAAATGTTGAGAAGGAACGTTCTGGAAGAATCAGAGATTCGAGCCCTTTCATGGAATTATTGTAAGAAATAATTGCAACTTCGGTCCCAAATCTTTCTTTTTCAACAAATGTTACCCAAGTCTTTAAATTATACCAATCACAGTCTCAGACTTTTAACTTAATTGCAACACAAAGACAAATGGACAGCCATTAGCTGATCCCAAAAAATGTGATGGTCATTAAGTCCCTATTTATCTCTCATTCTTTAAATTTTTTTTTACCAATTCATTTTCAATCACACACTCATGTAATAAAACGTTCTATACATAAACCCAATTTTTTTTTTACTACTTTTAACCACATATTCTCCAAAAAATTCTCTATTCAAAACAATGTTTTTCTAAATAAAGGCCACCAGACATGGGCTATTTGTGGTTGATCCATTCCACTTTATACTCTGGTTGCACTGCCACCAACACTCCTAGATATGTTTGTGGGATGAGTTCGGAGCGGGGTGTCCTGCCACTCCCCCACCTCCTCCCCACCTTAGATCGGGTGGGGGTTCGGCCTGCCTTTTTTTTTTTTCAAAAATTTTCAGTTGATTAATTTTTTTTAATTTCTAGTTAATTATATTTTTTATTCTTGTGTCACGGGGCGGGTATTTTTTGCCACCACTGACCACTCCATTGAACCATTACAACTTACTCTGTCGACCCAAAACAGAGCAAACGGAAAAATTGGGGAAGTGAATTCTTAGAAATTGAAAAAGTTGGAAAATGGAAACCATAGACTTTAGGGGAGAAAGTGGGGAGAGTACCGAAGGAAAAGGATTTTCTTTAGGTGCATTTCACTATAATATAAAAGAGGCTAAAACCTTTTGCCACATGTCGGCTTCTCCCATCGTCGTAATTCCATTTCTTTTTTTTTCTTTTTTTTCTTCTTCCACCTCCTCCATTTTTACACTCAACCGACCATACTCTTCCCCATTCCATTCCAAGTTTCCTGCTTCTCCATTGTCACGGCAACCATTGNCATTTCCCACGCCAAACTTCTCATATTGCTTTCTTCACTTTGCAATTTGTTTGAGAAAGAGGGATAGCAATTGATAGGAGAGGACTGCATCTACTTTCTCCCTATAACCAGAAATGGCCATGGCTCAAATTTCCAATTCCCTTTGTTATTACACTTCTATTCGAGGTAATTCTATTTCCTCCCCATTTTATAATGCGTACTATTCTTCAAGATTCAGGTACAACTATAACTGCGGTTAATTATATATGTGTGTTTT